>CABEEJ010001570.1:10354-63721 GCA_901482245.1 Timema douglasi
AAATTTTTTTTTTTTTTCACACAAAAAAAAAAATATTTTTAAAAAAACTAAAAAAAAAAAAAAAATGCCCTTAGCTCGCGTTCCTTACACGGGTATGAACTTACTGGATCCAGTTTGTGTCTCATTGGTCCATATGTAACTGTTAGTGTGTGTGACCAATGCTCGCACTCAACAGTCTCCTTGTCTGGGTCGCGGATGAGATGAATGGAAACCCCGCAATGACGTCAGGACCAACTCTAGTTGAGAACATCATTGATTCGTCCATTATCTTTGGTGAGGGTAGGACGTCCGTTGTATTGTCATACCAGACCTTGTTCAATACGTGTCAAAAGCTTTGTCCGGATGGTCTTTTCATTGATACTTAACCCAAGTACAGTACGTGGCAGAAGTCTAAGCAATACTCGTCACACCCAAGCCGGCGGGGATATGTTCTGGTTTGTAGGTGACTGCGAGGTCATGGACTTGAACCTCGGTCAACTGTACAGATAATATATTTCCCTCCCCCCCCCCTAAATAGCTTCCCCACTCTCCCTCTATGCAAATGCAAGTACATTCCATCTAAATTTCTACCTTACTCGTCCATATTCCACTAACGCAATTGATGTACGCATATAGCCCGAACGGGTACTGAGAGCCAGTGGGGTGTGGGGAATTAATTTTATAAGTAGTACACTAATGATTATTATTACACATTAGCTCAGTGTGTAGCGTGTTTTCTTATCGAGCAAAGGGTCTCGGGATCGATTTCTGGCATGGCTGAAAAATGTATCGTTGATGTAATATGGATTAACGCTTTCACAGTGATGAATTAACGACTGGGGATAGGGTGTTGTGTTTGCTCTAGAGTTAAGTTAGTTTGTTAGTCGTGTGTTGATACAATCAGTTGGTTCAGAAAGTGTACCTTAAGTACCTCAAATAATAATGAATGCTAGCTAAACTTTAACGTTTTGTAAATATCAGTAGTAAAAATATGTCTAGTAGAAGCACGCGGTAAACAAAAAAATAATTTCATTTCGGATGCGCGCTTGTCGTGTTGAGCTCGACTGCCGAAGACGGGGAGATCGAGGTTCGAATCTCGGTCGGGTGAACTGTCCCCCCCCCCCTAAATGGTTTTCCATTCTCCTTCCACGCAAATGCGGGTTCACTTTCTCTAATTCAACCTTCCCAATTTCTAATCCATTAGCGTAGTTAGTACTTAAAGCGTATAACCCGAACGGGTAGTAAGACGCGGGGCTAGATAAATAAATATTCCGGATGGTAACTGAACTTGAACCAAGATCAACTAGATCAATGTATGTTAGCTAGCCATGGCTTCATGTTCCACTCTTATCAATACTGTACCGAGTCGCCCGAAACGACACCCTCCATCAGGACAGAATGTAAATAGTACAATTAAGCGCAGTAAATTACGATGAAACTGTAACCATTTGACCTTATTAACCCCGTTGTCTGGATCTGATTGTGGAATTATGTTCACTAAGGTTCATCCCGAGACAAGAGTTATGTTCGTTCGTTATTACCAGGGCCTGTACTTGATCTAAAAAAAATATCAAAAAGTAACCTATAAAATTACCTAAATATGATCCAAAATAACTTTAAATGTTCAAAAGATGACCTAAAAGTATGAACAAAAACTCGTAATGAATGCACTCGACTAAATCAAACACGCACGTTACAAATGAATGCGATGCCTTTAACAACTAAACTCTCTCTCATCCTGCTGAATTTAATATTGATTTAAAAATATCTGCTTCCTGAAAACTGTTATGTTTGAATATTTATGCATTTATAAACTAGATATAGTTTTTAAAAATATATTTATTTAAGATAAATGCCAAAAATGCCTATAAAATTACACAAACCAAGAACATATGACCTAAAAATCCTAAATGGCCAAAGAATGGCTTATAAAAACATTTCCAAAACCAGGGAATCATGAACAGAGTTAATTTGCACATGAGAATAGTCTGTGATGTAAAAAAAAAAGACATGTCATCAGAATCTGGGTCCTGATATTGCATTTGCATATTATGTATTCATCCCCGTGGCTGAGTGGTTCTAGTGGCTGACCACAAGTCTAGGAGACCTTAGTTCAAATCCGTGGGGAGCTGAAAAAGAAGATATTTACTAATTGTTTAAGGTTTTTCCTGCTATTCAATATGCGAAAATTCGAGTGGTAGGGCTGGGCTATTGGTTAATAGGTTAGTTTGTATGTCGTGTGTTGTGATGATCTGTATGTTTAGAAAATACACGTTGAATATCCGAATAAAAAACAATTCTTGCGTTGAAAGACAATAAAGTAAGTTTCATCGTAGACGACAATTTCACACTGTCATGTTCCTGTTTTGATGACATTTTTTTCATCACAAACAATGAAATTGTGTACATTAATCTCATGTCATAATCGCATGTTTGTATAACTGTATATTTAACTATGTAATTTTTTTGCCAATTTGAATTTTTAGATCATGTTTCATGGCCTTGCGTCGTTATAAAGTCATTTTTAGGCATTCATGTTGCACATAAAATATAAAATATACAAACACTATAGATGTTTTTGTAAGTGCAGGACTATTCAATAAGATTTTTCACCACACAGATGCCAAAATTAGAATATACCTAAGTCTTTAAATTAATTTTGCACACTTTTTTTTACCTTTGTGATTGGAAAATTCACGTGCCTAGCGTCTACAACGAAGCTGGAAACGCATACGTTGGGACTATTTGTTCTTAGCGAGTATTTGTAAAGCGAGGTTTATTTTTAAAGGAGTGCAAGAGTTAAGTTGTTCAAGACCATTCAGTGCATTCATATCTCGTTTGGTTTCTTTTTGATTATTTGGTTATTTGTTTTATTTGGTCATGAGCATTTATTCCAAGCTCAGACGGTAGCACATATGCCTACTGAGACAAGGGTTCCTGAGTTTGATTCCCAGCATAGACAAAAATTTATCATTTACGAAAATTTGTGTGTACCCTTTCACATTGGTAAATCAACGCCCTGGGAATGGATGCTGTACCTGTCCTAGTCTCAAGTCAGATTAGGTATATGAAGCTACGACCAGCCCAGCCAGCCGGTAGTGTAAAATATATGGCTTGAATACAAAACTGATTCAGGCCATATGCCGGAAGCTGTAATGGATGTAAATTTGATCCTATTTGACCATTTTCAGGAATAATAGATTACAGGAATATAGTGCGCAGTTCTAGGTAAGTGGTTTAAGGTGGTGATGTAAAGAGCGCTTGCTAAGTGCAGCATTTTTTGCAGTTTTTTATAGTAAAAACTTTTCTCGCCAAAATAAATATTGTTCCAGTAGAAACATAGCTTAATTTTCTTCACATTGTGATATCAGTTGTTGAATGTCTGTCATGAGCTTAGTGGCATTAGACGAGAAAGCTTTTAATGAAGCGAAAAAGTTGTCATTAAATTCCTGGACACTTTTGACAGATACTCAACAACTGTTGAGATTAGCCTACTAAGTGAATAAAATTAAAGTCTATTTTTCTACTAGAGCAATATTTTATTTATTTAAGCCAAAAAAGGTTTTTCAATAAAAACTGCAAAAACACTGCCCCTAACTTGCGTTTCCTACATCCCTACATAATACTTGCATCGAATTTGGTTGACGTCCATGGGAAGGTTAGGTTCTATAATTTTTGTGGGGCTTGCTAGGAATGTTTCCCCTTGTGTTTTTATCACTTTGGATTTTGTTTATCCTCTCTCACTGCTAATGTGGGTTTAGTTATATCTAAAGTTAACTTCCTCATCCCTAAACCAAGGATAAGAGCGAGATGAACAAACCTGTTCAATTTAAAGCTCGGAAACTAAATAATTAAGGATGAAAAACCACGTTGTGAAACATAAAAATCAAAGGATCCAGATCAGAGGATTGATATTAGACTTTCTCTGTCAAGCGTTCGGCACACTATTCGTGCAGTATCAAGAGCCTGCTAGTGCCGTGACTCGCAAAACACGAATGCTTTGTGGGAGAGCCTAAAACCAACCCCTAAGAGCTTCTAGTGATTTTTTTTCTGCGAGTTTTCAAACTTTTGTTTCTGACGGGGCGCTATAACTTTCTCCTCTGCGTGGAGCTCTTATCGTAACAGATGGCTAGCGTGTAAATAAAGGATATGATGGCTATAAAAGTGCGGGGAGGGGTTGGAGGGAGGTGGTGGGTAAATTCATACTATTTTACGTTGAGGGAGCCGCTTCGGGGGACTAAAGATCTAAAGCAGTGGTTCCCAAACTGTGGGTCGCAAGCCGATATTTGGTGGGCCGTGAAAAGTTTTTTTTAAAATAAATTAACATTTTATAATTATTTGGAAATTAAAGATTATAAAAAAATTGGGAAGTGAAAAGAAGGTGCATAGTTTACAGACACAAGAATCGAGTTTCATGTTCGTGTCTGTCACGTGGACGTCAATGCTTTCATCAACAGAAACCGGAAACAGCACCCTTCGCAAATCTCTCATTGTGATAGATAGCTTATATCCTGTTTTTTCCGTGTGTAGAATATCCAATAATTACCTTTAAAAAAAGTAGTAAGTAAAATGTAATTTAAAGATATGTGGGTTGCAAAAGTTTGTCGTTACAAAAATTGGGTCGCGGTTCTAAAATGTTTGGGAATCATTGGTGTACTGCGCCGCAGTAGACTGGTTTGTCGAAGACGAGAAGATCGAGATTTGAATTCCATTCGGTTGTACTGAGGGTGGGTTTTCCCTCAATGGCTTACTACTCTCCCTCCACGCAAATGCTAGTACAATTCCTCTGGATTCAACCTTTATCATTCTTAACACATTGTCGTAATTAGATTATGTGTGTGTAATCTTATTGGGTAATGAGACGCGGCGACAAAAATATATATATTTTCATTAGGTATATCCAACGCCGCCTTTCTAAAAACGCATATTGAATCAACACGACAGTCCGCCTGGTATTGCACGTGAATATCTAGTGCCTTGGTGCATGCTAATAGGATCCCAGGACCTTCCCGGAAACAAATATCAAAATATACTTGTCAGTATCACCCAGGATCGAGATAGGATCTCTTAGAAATTGAAGGGTACAGGGGGGGAGGGGAGGAGGGGAAAGTCAATTTTTTTTTTACCTAAAATTTATTAGAGAATCATGAGACCTTTCTAATGCACTTTAGATTATGGTTAAAAGAGGTCTGTGTCATATTTAAAATTAATTTTAAAAAGTATTTGCTGATGTCTTTATGGGATGTGAGAAGTAAAACTAGTCCTGAAAAATGTGTGTAATGTGACTTTTCCTCTTTTTTCCCCTGTACCGCTTGCAGTTGATCACTCTTACCACTTGACCACGGGGAAATACAATTGTAAAGCCATAAACACGCGCGCACACGCACGCACACACACACACACACATAATTATATCATTCCAATTAGTTGGTACACGCATCAGTGGACACGCGGGATAACATTTCAAACTCGTCTTGTTTAATTTGCCGGTGGCGGAAAGGCTGAGGGTCAAATCCCGACGGGATTGGGTGGATTTTCCTAAATTGTTTTCCACTCTCTCTCCAAGCGTGTGTAGTGGTCATTTGCTGTAAGTTCTATCTAACCCATCCATTAGTGTAACTATGCAAATATCCCGAATGGATTTTAAGACATGGTGTACAAATATTATTATTATTATTATTATAAAGTTTTCCTCTAACGATTCAAGGTATAATTATAGATTTCAAAATATAAAAGTAAATAAAGATGTACATGTCTTAGTAAATAAAATGTAGTCAATTCTTTATGTTGAAAACGTCAACACCAACGTTAAAAAAAGAAATATCCACAAAGGAATTTTTTGTGTGACGAATTTCGTTAAATAAAGAAGAGTTGATTTATTTCTCGCCGTACGAGGCTGTCAACATAGAAATCATTCTCTCCGTTCATTACGCGAAGTTGGTTATTAGGTTTGTCGGGAAGACGGGAGGCGGGGAGTGGAGAGGGCGCTAGGTATTCGTTTTATCATTGTCACTATTACGTGTCGGCCTCATCACCGCCTCCATTGTTTGGACGTGGGCTCCCAGACGAGGGTTGCTTCTGTAATTATCGCCGTTTGTCCAGTTTGACGGGAAACATTCTATACTCACTGAACATACAGGAGATCACTGGCTATTCGGACTTAAAAACAGGGTTGTCACGCCCCTGGAAAACCGGGGAAACACAGGCGTAGTTAAAAAAACAAACAAAAAAAAAACAGGGAAAATACACGGAATTCTACAACAGAAACAGGTGACCTGGCGGTCTAGGGGTAAGGTGTCAGACTTCTATGCTGGCGGCCGGGGTTCGATCCTCGGTCCCGGCAAAGATTTATCTGATTCCCAAACCCTTCCTTCACCTCTGACAAGACATCTTGTGAATGTGGGGAATGCCAGGCAACCACCGTGGTTCGGATCCCACGTTAAACTGTAGGTCCTTCATTTCATCTCACAATCACCCTACCATTACACATTAGCGTAAGTGCGTATAACCCGAACGGGTAGTAAGACGCGGTGCTAATAATAATACAACAGAAATAAACTAAAAAAAAAAATAAGTATTTTTGAATTTGAAACATTTAATTTCAAACATTAACAAGTAGTTAGGTCTTTGCATATAAGAGAGAAAAAAGTGAACTAAAGAACTAAGGGGTCACCCTTGAACCGCGAAACGAAGTTGAGAGGTGGGGAGGGGTGAGCTATAATGTCTGCATGGTGTTACATGGGGGGAAAGCGGGTACATCACACTGTTACGTAACACAAACCTTATACTAAGATTCTAATGTTTAACAAATAGTATGTTTTTACCGTTAGTAAAGCTACTTATAAATAATTATAACACATGATGTGAAGGGATACGTAACACAGGTTAAAGGGGGGAGGGGCCAGGCTAAATGTCTACCTGATGTTACATGGGAACCGGGAGGTGGTTCAAAAAAGTAGGAAAAATGTGTTACGTGGTTTAAGGTTGAACCTAAAAGCGCTGATTTGGACACACCTTCTATCCCTCCCCCTTACCCCTTTTCACCCTAAAACATTGCATTTCATTTCATTACATTTCGCCCCGTACCCGCCCGGGCTATAAACATAACAGGGATGTATATAATTGTGAAATAAATAAGAGTATATAATTTTTGATTCTTATTTATATTCAAAATCACTGCATATTGACTTTCCTCTGGCGCAAATACCGCGTTTCGATTCGATTGTTCTAAGTGTGGGTGGTACTGGCTGCCACGCCTTGCTTCGATTCGATTAGTATAGTTGGGAACGGCACTTAAGGTGCTGTATATTCGCAGCCGTCGTCGAAATATATTATAATGTATGTTACATAATATTTCCAAGAATCAGACCAACCAGATACCACAGTGAGACATAATATGCTTTTGCTGTAAACCATGAGTAACTTTCAAATGTTTGATTCTGTGGCTACTCCTAAAAGTTATACGGTAATCGGCTTGAGTGAGTTTCCTCTGCGTGGGCATTGGATAATAGTTTCAACAGTCCTCTCACACCACGCTTCCAAAGTCCTACCTCTATAATCTTCTCTACTCCAACTCTTCTCGCTCCCATATATCACAGGTTCTTTAAAAAAAAATTAGTACCGTGTCTTACTACCCGTTCGGGTTACACGCTTAAGTACTAATTACACTAATGGGTTTTGGAATTGGGAGGGTTGAATATATAGTGAACCCGCATTTGTGTGGAAGGAGAGTGGAAAAATCATTTAGTGGAAACCACCCCTAGTTCACTCGAGTGAGATTCGGACTTCAATCTCCCCGATCTCGGCAGTCTAGCTCAACACGAAACTAGCGCGTTAGCCAATCACGCCGCCGAAGCGGGTCACAGGTTCTTAAACTATGGGCAGGGGCTGCTGCAAACATGGCAAAAGCAAGTAAATTAAATATTAATTATATAACTATTAAATGTATAATACAAGACAACCTTTCATTAAATTTATGTTTATTTTATTGCAGAAATAAAATTCATCCGTTATGAATACACGAACACAATTATTTTAATATCATACATATTACCGCCTCTGTGGTCTAGTGGACAGTGTCCTTGGCTAGAGATTCAGAGGTCCCGGGTTCGATCCCTTGTGCCTACATAAATTTTTCTGCGAAGCAGTGGGTCTGTAAAAGGGTCAAACTCAGCTTCGTGAGGACAAATGAGCTATTGAATAAATAAGTAGCAGCTCCGGTCTATAAAACTGCCGGAGGGTTCGTTGTGCGACCACATGACACCCCTCTCCGCAAATGTTGGCACTATCATCGTTAATGGTGGCGGCCGCTCGGTTGGTGTAGCTAGCTCGCTTGCTAACTCGTTGAATAGATCAGTTGTTAAAATTGGATTAATTATGTAAAAATAAGCAACCGCATCCTAATTAAAAAAATTATCATCAATTTATTATTGTTTGTAAATTACCCTTTTTAATTTTCTCATTTTTATCGCCATATGTAGTCTAAATATTGAAAATTATAAACATGTACTTTATTATATTGCACATAATTGCGAATATACATTTCTTCATTGTTGCAATTAATGTGTTAATCTTTTTCTCATTTTATCTAAAACTGCTCAAAAACTGACACTGAATAATAAGAACTCTCAGCATAATCATTACTGCTTGGGCTTACTTAAAAAAATTACTTTAATAATGTATTTTTTTTTTGTTCCTTAACTTCTTCATAAGGGTAATTTTATTTATTTCCTTTTTGCATTTGTGATTAATCCTTTTGTGATTATCATTTAACATGACCTATTTAATCAAACAATTACATTCAGAAAGGCAGCTGCAGTACGACTTTCATATTAATAATTTTAAGAGTTATTATATCTACTTTCACGTATTCACACATCAAGTCATGTGATCTTCATTTGTCATTTTGATAAACGATATCCATATTCAATGCTTATAAAATAATATTAATAGTATAGTATCGTGTTGTCAATTATTACCTATAAATTATGTTTGTATTTTCTAAAAGTTTCTTCCTACTAGAATACTACTCTTGTTCAATCCAATTTCTGTTCATCCAATAAAAGTCCCCACGGCACTGACCTGGAGGCTACCAACCTGGCAAAAATGAATGTTTTTTAAAAGCTTGTACGAGTCCTAAGACGTACAAAATCCCGCACACATGGGTTTTTCGAAATAAATATTAGACTCTATCTAGTCCTGTTTTCCGGTGACAGAGGGGAGGTTGGGGATCGATTTTTGGTTGGAAGAACTGACATGTTTCCTACTCTCCCTCCACGCAAATGCGTGAAAATTCCCTCTGAATTCTTCCTGCCTCATCCTTAACGCATTAACGTAACTAAAATGCGTGTAGTCCGGATGAGCATTTAAATTGCGGTGGCAAAGAAAGAATACTTAACGAAAAAAGAGAATAAAGCCGTTAAAAGCACGCGGTTCTTTTCTCTACTCTTACTGGCTTTGAACGAAAAGAAATATACATAAAAAAATCTCTCCTTCGGGGCTAAGTGCAGCACAGATTTCAGTGGTTAGTGGCTGAGATTTGCATTGAAATGGATTTCCTTTGTTAACATCAGAATAAATTACAAGAGGGGAGAGCGCCTCCCTCCCCCTTCCCCAATGAATTAGACCAATATGTAAGTGACTAACAAGGACCCACTTACACGCCATGATTATTTTACAAGCTTCACTCTATTGGAACTTGGTGGACGGAGAGGTTTTGTCGTTTACGAGTCATGCATGCTAACGAATGACTGTAGATTTTATTTATTTAGGTCTTTTTTTTAAATCGAGCGCTTTCTAAACACGATATCGTCATACGATTTACGAACAGGCTCAACCTAAGAGAAAAACATAACCCTGCCTACACGCATTGGGGAACACGTGGACTAAACGCCAGGCTCATTTAGTCTGCTTCGCCGGCGATGGAGAGGTTTGGGTTTGGATCCCGGATGGGTTCACTGTGGGTGGGTGGTTTTTTCTAAATGGTTTTCCACTCCACCTCCACGCAAATGTGGCTACTTTTCTAATTCATTTATTTCCTCAATTCTACTACATAAGTATAGTTAATGCACATAGTTCGGATGGGTAGTGTAAAACATTGTGTAAAAACCATGATTTAACTATTTTTCTTATATATATATATGTATATATATATATATATATATGTATATATATGTATATATATATATATATATATATATAAATAAATAAATACTAGCTACCCATCACACCCGCTTCAGTGGTTGCGTGGTCTAACACAACGCTCTTGCAGTAGACTGGACTGCCGATGACGGGGAGATCAAGGTTTTGATTAAATAATTGATTTGGATAAGGATTTATATCATAATACGGATATAATCACTTTTTGTCCGCATCCGTGTTTTAGTTGACTAATTTCAACAAAAAACGTTTATTGTAACATAACTATAATAATTACCGTCTCGCGGACTTTTTTGTTCACATTAGTGAGAACGTTCAATATGTATAGTATTTTTTTATGTAATACCAATAGTTTTTGCAGCGCACGCGGAGAAAGCATATTTGTAGGCAATTTTTTATACCTTGTGTAAAACTATCGACATTTTTATGAGGAATAACTTAAATTTTCAAAATAAAATATAGCCTATGTTACTCGCTGATAATGTAGCTTTATATTGGTGAAAGAATTTTTAAAATCGGTCCAATAGTTTTTGAGTTTATCCATTACAAACAAAAAAACAAATCAAATCTTTCCTCTTTATATTATTAATGTAGATATGCATAAAATGGTAAGTTAATGGTATGGATTATGGTGGTGTGCTTGTTCGAGAATTAAGTTGGATCTCTAACAGTCTACACAGCAACTACTGTAACTAAAAAAAACCCCAGTGAGATTGTTACCTTTTTTGTTGGCTTCAGTTATAAATATAATCATATTCAAGCATTTATTATTAATATTTTATGCGTTTGTCTTTGAATAAAAAAATGTTCAGGTTCAGTTCTTGTCAGGGTCTAACATGTTTTACTATCCTTTCTCCAGGCAAATACTGATTCATTTGCCTAAAAGCTCACATTAAGTACTGGTATATAATAAAAAGTAGATGGACTGTGTGTGTGTGTGTGTGTGTGTGTGTGTGTGTAAATAGGTGTTGAGGGCCTCTTAAGAAAATAATTAAAGGCCAAGGCCGCCACGGGGCACGGACTGACGTTGGAGAAGCCACAGGGTTAAATCCACATAGGTCGGTATTTTGATGACAAAAAATTTTTTTGGCCAAAATACATAAAATATTGTTCTAGTAGATAAATTTAGTTTAATTTTCTATGTTTATTAATATCAACAGTTCTTGAATATTTGTCATGGGCGTCCCGGAATCTGACTAGGAATTTTTATTTTTATTAAATAAGTTTCTGTTCAAATTCTGCGATGCCCTTGACAAATTTTCAAAAACGGTTGATAAACATGTATAAAATTAAAATAAATATAGCTACTGAGAGCAATACTTTATATACTTTGTCCAGAAAGGTTTTTTGTTGTTGTAAAAACTGAAAATATATTAACTTTGATATTTGTCCCCTTCTATCCCTCTTCAAGGGCTGTTGTGGACCACTTTAAATCACGACTTAATTTGTTTGATGAAGGAGCTATATGTTTCTAAATGTTTACATAAATCTCAGAACTGCAGGATTTCGCGTTAAACATCGTCGATAATGAGCTTATTTCAACTTTTTTAAGTTGCAAAAATTAAATCAAAGGTTTTCAATCCTATAAGAACACGTTGCTAACTTTCACCTCCAATTCTAAGTAAACTATATTTTGGAATAACAAACTTTTTTTTTAACACTACATTTAACTTCCCGTTCGGGGGCCTATGCACTAATTACACTGATGTGTTAGGGTTGAGGAAAGTTGAATTTAGTGGAAGTAAACCCGAATTTTCATGGAGGAAATGTGGAAACCCATTTGGTAAAAAAGTCACTATCAGTACGCCTGATCGGGGTTTAAACACCGATCTTTTTAAAATAAATGGTACGGAACTCCACACGAACTTTCTCGCTCTATTGTTTAGAAATTGAGATATTTACTCAGAATTCTTAATATAATATACACTAGCAAACCCGAGAACAAATTGCGTCAGACATACGTAAAACATTTTTTATTCATGGTATTAAATTTCATAATTTTATTTTTAAACAATTAACGTCTTCATTTGTATGTTTGGACCAATAAAAAAAATACGGATATTGAGTCCCCGACGGCCAACATTTCGTATTAAAATTTTGACTTCAGGTTAAAATATTCGTCATTTTACTAGGGGATTTAATGGTTATTGCATTACTATTACTATTAAATTTATCTTTTATAAGTTTTGACCAATAAAATAGGTAATTATTGACTATTGAATCTAAAATGATAGAGAAAGATCATTGTTATACAAACATTTCTCCTAAGAGGTTGAAAGAAAGAGAACACACACTTTTTAAGAGACTTACTCATTTCTTACTCTATGGCATTAGATAATTATTGCGTTAAAACTTAAGTAGTATCTCTTTACAACTAAATATCACAAAATTGTATTAATATATTTGCCAATATCTTAGAAATGGTTGATTTTATAAAAATATATTTAATATAAGTGTTTTATTTTTAATAGTACTACAATTTTGCAATGATAAGTTATTCAGTTTTTCAAATAGTTGTGGAGATACGATTAAAAGAATGAGAATTCACGCATCAGACCGGAGCCCTTAAAGTCATTTTGCCGAAATATTGAGGGTAGCCATTTTGTTAAGAATATTATAAATGTTTTGAAATGAAATTTAATCAAAATCGTTATAGCTGATTTCGAGAAAATCGATTTTTTCTATTTTTGCCCTTCAGTAAACTACCCTTAATTTAAGGGTTAGATATCCAATTCCAAAAAAACCTCTGGGCAACCTTATGAAAACTATAGATACCAGGTTTTAGCCCGATTGGTAAAATAGTTTAAGCTCTAATCGGAGGTATAGACAGACAAACGGAAATTCAAAAAACACAGGGGGGGGGTCATGAAACGTCGAGCTTCATCAAAATCTCGAGTTCGATTTTTTGTTGACGATCACAATACTTTCTCTACCTGTAAGATAGCGAGAAAGTAAAAATACACATCACCGAGTCTTACTACCTGTTCAGGTTATATGATTATATGATAATTACTATAATGGGGTAGCGATGAGGAAGAAGGGATTTTAGAGATAAACTACTCACATTTGCTTGGAAGGAGAGTAATAATCCATTTAGGGGGGAAAAAACCCTGAGTACACCTGACTAGGATTCGAACCCTGATCTCCCAGTCATCAGTAGGCCAGTCAAATACGAGAGTGATGCCTTAGACCATTCGACCACTGAAGCTGTTCAAAAACCACTTTTTAAATAGCACGAGGTTTCTGGATGTGTGCAACGCGTCTCAATGCTCGTGTGTTTTAGCTTGATATATCCTGTTGAACTGGTGGCATAGCCTTGTTTGGCGTGACACACATTCCCTTTGGGTAACACACGTCCCTTGTCAGTCATTTGATTAATGCCTGTGTTAATGAACGGGTCCGCCGGCTCTTGTTATTTTTGTCACTTGGAAAATGATTAGACGTCGCTCAAGCTTTCACTTCATTTCACTTCATGTTCTCAAGACGTGTTCGTTTGAATCCAAGCGACAGATCATGCGATGTGTGACGAACTACACCCTCTTTTTTTAATTCACCGCCCCTTTAACAATTTTTTTTATGAGTGTTGTGTTACTATGGACAATGGTTTTTCTGAATGTTCACAATAAAATATTTGTCGTTTTTCGATGTATGAGAAGAAAAAAGTTCATTGATTTGTTAGTCTATTATTATAAAAAATGCCTACTTCAGGCTGGTAATTTTTTTTTTCTTTTAAAAAATACCATAATTTTTAATAATCTATAAAAATAATAATTATATTCTATAATCCTGTGTCTTTATTAAAAGCCAGTTCATTTGAGTTGATTTTTTTAAATATATAAGTTTTTTAATCATCGCGTCTTACTACTCGTACAGGTTATACGCTTATGTACTAATTTCACCAATAGTTTTAGGGATTGAGGAGGTTATATTTATAGGAAGTGTACCCGCATTGGCGTTGAGGGAGAGTGAAAAATCATTTAAGAAAAAAACCCATCTCTAGTACACCTGACCGGTAGTCGAACCCCGATCTCCCAGTCATCGGCAGTTTAGTCAAACACGATAGTGACGCCTTATACCATGCGGCCACCGAAGTAGATAAATAAATAACACAAATAATAGAGTACTGTACAATGTTATCAATGTAGGGCGAAAAGAAATTTGTTTAAATTTTCCAAACTGTACTTCCAACCAAAATTAGACTATAGTTTATACAGCTCTAGTCAGACGTTGAATCGTGGTGCTGTTTTCTGTAGTCTACTTAAATAAATAATTGGAATTGATACCAGGAAAACCCTTTTCGATGCAAAAAAAAACACACACTTTTATACGTTTACTGGCGTACTTACATTTTCGGCTAAATCTCACTTTCTTGTCTCCTACCCAACTAGCGTAACTAAAATTGATATAGAACAGATATACACAGTCTCATTTTCATACGAAGCCTGTTATTTGAAAACTGGAAACTCGTGCTACAATCGCGGAAAAGCCCGTTTAATTAATGATGTAAAGTTAAACTACAGTAATGAATAAGGAAGTATTATTGGAAGGTTTTGATAACTTTTAGATGAAATTTATATATAATCAATAATATAAAACATATTTTTAGAATGCCTGACTTTCAATCCATGTTGGTGTTCGAAAGTGATCTTTCCATAAAAAAAAAACAGTGTTTAGTAAAACGAAGTGGAAAGAAAAAATAATTAGGCCTACATTTTGTCAGTGTGACAGTCAAAATTTTAATATGGTCTAAATATATACCATCGTACCTCGATTGTATTATAGCTCTGTCACAGCGGTAGATACCTGACTTTATATTTTCTGGTGACCGCGCCCCAAAGGTGGGATGGTCGCGGGTTCGTGACGTGTGGAGACCTCCCACCACTTAAGGGTTTAGGATAAGGAGGGGGAGAAGGGGGGAGGGGTGAAACAACCCACGAAAACTCACATCTCCATTCATTGTGAGGTCGCGCGTATACTCCCATAGCTATGGCTGACATGTTTTATTGGTGTTACATGCAACTTTACATTGCCTCCGCGGTGCAACTAGGGGGAGGGCCATAGGTTTGATTCCGTGTGCAACACTGGCGCATTTGTTCAACAAATGGTACCATTGTAATTAGGTGTGCCCTAGGGGACAGCTCCTAAATTACGTAGGGGTTCTTGGGTGAGAAGGGGTTCATAGTTTTCTTACGAGGAGGCTGGGGTCACAATCAATCTTACGTGAGTTTTTTTTATCAATGTTTATGGTAAAGACAATCTAAAAAATTTTTATCACCAAATAAATATATCAATTATACAATTTCACTTATAGGCCTATTTCATTTACTTTTTGCAATTAAACAATTTTAAAATTTCACATCACTCGATAATAACTAAACGATTCAAATAATATAATTGACCAAATCGTAAAATAATACACGGGGAAAGGGTGCGGGTTATGATGGACACACTTACAATCCCATACGTTGAGGGAGAAGATGGGGTCGAAAACTATTTAAAAAAAAACCTTACGTAGTTTATGGGCAGCTCCTTGCTTGCCTTACTTTAAGGTGTGAGTATGTGGAACGTGAGTTAAGGTCAGTATGTGTGCAGTTTTTACATTAAAACCTTAAACACTCACTATCCAACTCTAACCTAAATGATCAAATGTGACTAGTAAGTAGAATGCATGTATCAACTGATCGTCACATGAAAATCCTACCAGAAACTATAAACATAAATGTGGGTTGACCAACATTGATTTAAGCAAGCTTGTACAATGTACACCATCATAGGTGAAACTTCAGCACACATAACTTGGCGCATTAATGCATAAATATTAACTACTATAGTAGACCCATTTTTTTTCTAGGGTAACCTGGTACAGGCAAACTACAGTCCAATTTTTATGAAAAAAAATCGCTGTATAATGTTTTTTAGACTATCATTCATTGCATTTTTACTACCCTTATTAATCTTATTTTATAGGTAGACAGACCTATTGATAATATTAATCAAAAGTGGCAGCTGAAGAACACATGATTCGACTATGAATACGTGAAAAGAGATTTAATAACTTTTATATCTGACAGATAAGGCTCTTTCAATGAAAATTGTGCCTTAAATTATTTAAAAAAACTGCCTGGAATTGAACTGTTCATATATCTACCTGTAGTCCGCGTCCCAACCACTGAGAAAACAAAAACTATGAACCTTTTAGTGAAAGCCCTAAACGTTAACGATCTTTACTATCAGTATATGCCACAAAATGATCTTCAAGATATTTAATAAATATGGAAATTTAGCTTCATTACATTAGGAAACTCTTTTTTTTTTAATAAATGTTAAAATAACTTTTCGATTTTTTTTTCAACGTCGGTGGCACTAGAGACTCAAGTTTTTAAAGTATCTTATCACGGCGGGACATTAATACTCGACGACAGCTCACACAATCGTAAAAGGTGAACGGCAGTAACAATAATTTCGATTCCTGGTCTGTGACCACCGGAATGTGTTTTTCTACAAGTTTTCGTGGCTAGCATGTCCTTACGTGTGAGGCGGACACGGATAGGAAGACGGATGGACGGAAGCACGTATGTGAACTAAGATAACACATCTCTACAGGCAGGAGGGTGTAGTATGATGTTGATATACGGAGAGTCGCTGCCTAGCAACTTGATGGAATATTTAAAATACTGGACAGGTTTCTCATAATGAGATATAATACTGTCACTTCAATACTTGTCCGCGCTCAACTTTGTGACATTCACTACCGTCTTTTTTGGTCTTTACCAGTGCTGGTGGAACCAGAGGGGTTATCTGTGCCCCCAATCGGGGAAAAAATATTACCCTGTTCTAGACTTATCTTCCTCCCCTCTGATATTCTTGATATAATGAAACATTTCCTTTTATCAAACTACAAAATAATAGCTTCTAGAGCCATCCAATTTAAAAAAAATGTTTGAAGACCCTTTCAAATTGATTATATGATAGGTATCTAATTTTCCAAAAATCTCCAGGCAAAGACCACTACTTTATAAATCCTCTAAGGGTGTCCAAATTTCAAAAATATTCTGGGGGAGGACCACTCCAAATATCTTCTAGAGTAGTGTTTTCAAAAAAATCTTCAGGCAAGGATTACTTAAAATAGCTTTTAGATGCATCCAATTTTTTAAAATTTGCCGAAGGAGGGCACTTTAAATCAGTGACACACGCAGAAATTTTCTTTGGGTGGATAATAAGGGATGGGGTGGGGNGGGGGGGGGAAGGCGGCAAACAATCAAGACTGTGTTCAAAATTAAATTTTGGTGGAAAGGGTGGACAGGGGGTTAAAAGGCACAGCTCCATAGCCACTGGAAGCAAATACCATTTATGACTATTAAATGCTGCTATATATTATTTATATTAGAACTAATTGCAACGATTTCCTTAGCTTGGATACAATGTATGAAAGCTATTTTTCTAGTGCTTTTCCCAATTTGTAACTTTTGGGGTACTTTTAACATGTGTAATGGTAGGCCTACCATAATATTTTCCCCACTGGGACACTTTTAGTGTTCTACTCGAAGAGAGGAATCAGCAGTGGTGGAACCATATGCGTGTATAGGAGGAGGGTCAGTTATAAAAATAAAGAGTTTTGCCCTCCAACCCAAAGGGGAGTCCAAGGATCCTTTCCAGGAAAACTTCATAAGAAATATGGATCCATCTAAAAGCTATATGGAACATTTTAAAAATTCAGATTATTTATGAAGCTTTTCGGAGCAGTCCTTGTCAGGAATTTTTTTTTATTTAATTAATTGTTTTTAGAAGCTATTTAAAGTAGTATTCCCTCCCAATTTTTTTTAACTAGATCCTCTAGATTCTAGAAGCTATTTGCAGCAGTCATTCCCTCAAGTTTTTTTGAAAATTACATGTCCCTAAAATTCATTTGGTATAGTTCTAATCCGCCAAATTATTAAAAATTGGATGCCTCTAGAAGCTATTTGAAGTGGTCCTTGGTTGACACATTTTTGAAAATTAATTTGAGGTCTTGTGGGGGACACTGCCTTATTTGACCCCCTCCTGTGTGTGCCACTGCTCCAAATAACTAGAAGAGTTGTTTAGTATAAAAAAAAATCCATTAAAGGGGGCCACTCTAACTATTTTCTAGGGACATCCAATTTTCAAATATTTGATGGGGTATAGACCTGGACCTCCCTTTGGTTTGAGGATGAGGCTTCTAAAAAAACCCTTATATTCCTAACTGCCCCCACACTAGTCAAACAAGGGGGGCCGCTGGCCTTAGCTGAAACGGTAGGCGCACGAACTAAAAGTCAAGCTCGTCTAGTCTGGTTGACATTACGGGGAAAGTAGTTACAAACCCTTTCTTTCCACGCAAATGTGGATACATTTTATATAAATCCTACCATCCTTATCCTTACCTCAGTAGCATTATTAAATACGTATAGCTCCGAAGAGTAATGATACGTGGAGCAATTTTTCTTTTAACACAAAGATTTCTAACAACCTATTCTAAAAAATTGGGAATAGGTGTGTGGAGTGGGGAGCAAGGATAGCTTAGAGAAAATTCACCCACATTAGCGTTAAATGGGATGTTAAAACCAAAGTGATAAATCACATGTTAGAAAATTATCACTCCCCCTCCCCCGCAGTCTACCCGGCCGATATTCGAACCGCGACCTCCTTGTCGCCTGGGCAATCCAGTATATTGAAGCTTGACGCCTAATACCACGTGACCACAGATGCTGGTTTCTTTATTTTTACCAGAATCCGAATAGAGTTAACTTTGTAGTAGGAGGGCAGGTATCAATCAGATTTACCTCATTTCCATAATTGTTTGTATCATAACATTATTAGAGTAAAACCCGTTTAAAAATATCTTCTTCCACAGTCAAGACTCCAACATTTATGCTCATTCAGTAGCGTACCTGCTTGTTAATCTAAATTAGTACTATGATTATTTTGGGTAGGGATGTAGGGGGCGCGAGAAAAGGTCTGTTTTTGAAACTTTTATTTCAAAACTTTTTTGGCCAAAATAAATAAAATATTGCATCAATACAAACATTGACCTCAACAGTCTGTTATTGAATATCTTTCATGATCGTAGCGACATTAAATGACAAACTTTTTTAATGAAGAGAAAAAGTTGTAATTAAATTCTAGGACACCCTTGACAGATATTCAACAACTACTGTTGTTGATATCAGCATGTGAAGAAAATTTTACTTTATCTTTCTATTGAATAAATATTCTTTTTTATTTTGGCCAAAAAATGTTTTGCTATAAAAACTTCAAAAACATTTACCTTTTATTTTGTCCTCTTAGCTCCCACCTTAACTACACTAATAATGTACGGACGGGTGTAGCTAAAAATTAGAGGAAATGTATTAGTATTTTTTTTTAGTAAGCCATTTAGGGAGAAAAAAAACCTAACATCCGGCTGAGACTTGAACTTCAATCTTTCCGTCAGCAGCACACCAGATTAAAGATGGGTTTGACATTCAACCCGGGTGCCCACTGGTGCGCCTCGCCAAATAATCAACTCACAAACTTGGAGATAAATTATATGGTTTGTCAGAAATGCTACAGATTTTCTCCAACATTTATATCTGACAGGTAGTAAGGCGTGGAGGCTCAAGGACATCTTGTTTTAAACTTCACTAAATGTTATATTTTAAATTCCGGCTCAATAATTCTCAGTTCCAACTGCTTGAACGAATATTTCACATTTGTATCACTGGTCACGTAGACTAAAGCGTCAAACTCGTGTACGGTTTGCCTGTAATAAGGAGATCCGCGTTCGAAATCAAGTTGTATTTATTGAGGTATTTTATTAGAAATAGTTTCTCACTCTCCATCCAGGTAAATGTTGGTATATTTCCTCTAAAAATCTATCATCATCATCATCTCAACACTATTATTGGTTTTTTCCCCCATTTCTCTTTAGCGAATTAAAGGTAGTAGAGTTGTTTCGGGCATTTCCCATTCGAAGGAACCCCCGGGCACTGTTGAGCTTCACTCTGCCGAGGACGGGGAGATTGAGGTTCGGATCTCTCTCGGGTGAACTGGGTGAACTTTTCTAAATTATTTTCCACTCTCCTTTCACGCAAATACGGGTTCACGTCTTTTATATTTAACCTTCCCAATTCCTAACCCATTAGCGTAATTAGTACTTAAGCGTATAACCCGAACATTTAGTAAGACGTGGTGCTAAATGTTATTATTACTTACAGACTAAAAATTTTAGACTACATATAGGGGGTATAGCCCACTTCTTGTATAGTAGGATTATGGTAGGAAGAAACTATTAGAAAATACTTTTATTTTCTTGCAGTCAACATTGATAACATTTTGTTATACAGTAGGATCTGGATGGTTCGAAAAATGTTATAGTTCGAACCCGCCATGATTCCCTATGAAATTACTATTCAAATCAATGGTAAAAATAACCTTTAATTGGAATCTTAGAAGGACATATTTGGATAATCCGAAGCCTTGATGTTTTTTTCGAGCTTGTACTTATTTCTAACCTAACTTAACGGTTTTTATTTAATCACACTTATATGTCAAGAATCTCAATTAAATTTAAGACTCAATGACGTATAGTGAAAGAGAAATCGGGTAACTTTGCGCCGGCGGCGAGCGGGTTTCCTAAGACAGGGGATGTGCTGTGCTGGCTCGGCTTTCATCGCCTCGTCTGAAAATGTAATCACGTGACGACCAGCATGGACCTGAGACTATTCAGACGTAAAATACAACATTTTTAATGCAACCAGTGAATTTGAAGATTTTGGTTATTGCGTAAAGATAAGCAAAATACAACAATCCAAAATCACTCATTTTTGGCCAACACAATGTAATTTAAGTGCAAAACTGATTTATGTGTGCAAATTGACTTATGTTAATTTAAGTTTTTATATTTTGGGTTTACATTTTTCTTGTTTTTACATGTATGTACCTATGCATTTGGGGTGTATATGTGTTTTATATAACATCTAAAATGTATGTGTTTATATGTAGCATATTTTGAGGTTATTGATTTATTGTGTACCAGATGCCTAGATACTAAAAAAATGGCTAATTCGAATTTTGGATACATCAATTTTTTTTTAGATATCACTTGGACTTGGTTTTGCTGTATTATTAGTAGGGATTTGGAAATAGTATCAAAACTTTACTAATAAACGATATTTTTCTTTAGATAGCAATACTTTTTTATTCTATACTTATGTTTCGATACTTTTATTCGTGTGAGTACTTACACTCCGGTATCGAAATAAAGAACAATTTTGTTAAAAACTAGTGACCTTGATAGTGTAATATTTGTTAGACTACATTGATTAAAAGTTCCTTCTAATTCGTTTGGAAATGAGCTAGACATACAATATTGTGATTACCTTATTATTATTTTTAGTGATTTTAATATTGCTCAAAATTTGCAGTTATTTTCACTAGATACAGTATAACACATTTGTAAGGATATATATAAAGAAAATTATAGATAACAGAAATTACTGTATTGGTATTGAAATGATAAGCAGGAATTTTTTTCTAATAATTATGTTCTTAGTGTTTTATGTAGGGAAATGTTTGTTAATTATATATATATATATATATATTTATATATATATATATATATATATATACACATACATATACCACATCCCTTATTATTATTATTATTAGTGTTATTTAATCAATGCGTCTTACTAGCTGTTCAGATTATACGCATGATAATTACCCAAATGGGTTAGTGATAAGAAATTAAGCTTTTTATAGAGCATATGCTCGCTTTTTCTTGGAAGGAGGGTTTGGAAATACCACTCTCAGCAAACCTGTTTGGGATTCGAACCCTGATCTCCCCGTCTTCAGTAGGCCAGTCACCCGCTTCGATGGCTGTATGGTCTAAGGCGTTACTCTCACATTAGATCATACTGGTGATGATAGAGCGATCGTGATTCGATTCAAGTTGAGTGTACTGAGGGTGGTTTTCCCTAAATATTCTCCCACTCACTCCACAAAAATGCGGGTACGCTTCCTCTAAATTCAACCTTCCTCATCCTTAGCCTATTAGTGTAATTATTACATAGGCGTACACTCTAACGGGCAGTAAGACACAGTGATAAAAAAAAATAGGCCAGCCTAACACAAGTGACGCCTTAGAGTTAGACTATTCGGGCACTGAACCGGCTTGTATAGTTATTGATAGCATCTAGCAAAAGTGACAGCTGCAGATCACATGACCTGTCCCATAAATACGTGAAAGTAAATCTTGTATATTGTTTTAGCCGTCATATAAGGTTCTTCTTATTAAAATCGGACTGTAGATAATTTGTTACAGGCTACTTATAGATTCTGTGTAGCTGGTAACATATTTCACTGGTAATATTATGCCGGAGTATATTCAAGTAAGGAGGGATGTTTACGATCTGTCCGTGCGTTGGTTTCACGAACTTGACGTATTTTACACAGTTAAACCACGTGTTGGAGGCGTTTTGGAACACCGAAAGTTTGTTTTAAATAAACACTTTTTAGGTATCGGGTATTAAAAACACACACAGATAACAATGTAGGTGGCACAGCATTCCTGTCTTCAATGACCAATGGTCGGATGGGAATAACAAATAATTCGGACCTGCATGGTCCAAGGCGTTAATATCGCAATAGATTGGACTGCCGATGACGTAGAGATCGAGGTTCGATCCCAGTCGGGTGCAGTGAGGGTGTTTTCCCCTTTATGGCTTTCCACTCTGCCTCAACGAAAATACAAATACACTACATCTAAATTAAACCTTCCTCGTCCTTATCACATTAGAGTAATTAGTACATAGGCGTATAACCCGAACGGGTAGTAAGAGGCTGTGTTGAAAAAGTGGGATTGTGGGTGTTGTGGGTGTGTCAGCGGGCTGGACTCGGACTCTGAAAGAATGGGTTCGAACACTGTCCCTTATAATATGTGTCGGTTTCATTTCCGCAGTTTATATACATTTCTCCGAGATTACTTTTTTTTCTCCACCTTATCCTTCTATAGTAGGATTTTTCTACGGTGGACTTTATCTATTAGTTTCGAACTTTATTTAGATTTAAAACTACTTTTATATATGCATACGCCAAATCAATTTATATTTAGTTATCTATATTGTTAGATGGTATAAATGCCTTTAAATTAATAATTATTCTAATAATTCTTTAAATCTTATCAAGGTTGATCGAACTACCTGCGAGCGAGCAACCCGTGTAAGATTGTCCGCACAGTATATATGTCACTTGTCCTGTGAAATGGAGCCCCAGGGATTGGTCATTGTCTCCCTGAGCAGAGCAACCCGTGTAAGATTGTCCGTACAGTATATATGTCACTTGTCCTGTGAAAAGGAGCCCCAGGGATTGGTCATTGTCTCCCTGAGCAGAGCAACCCGTGTAAGATTGTCCGCACAGTATATATGTCACTCGTCCTGCGAAGAAGAGCTGCAGGGATTGGTTGACTGACATATCCCCGAGGACGTGGTGTCTGCCCAAGTTGAGAGCTGGTGTAATAACCTCACAGTTCGACGGGTACAGGAATTAGGTCTTGACAGGGCCAACTTCAGAATGTGATAGCGGCCATTTGAAATCCACTTGACGTGACGACGCTCTTAAAATGTTATCTTCTGGTGATGGCTTCCCGCATTCTTGACAACCACTGATCTCTCGCTTTCTCTTCTATTTTCTATCTCTTTTTTTCTTTCGCTTTCAATTCAATTTATTACTATTTTTTATTTTTCCCTTGCTGTATTTCTATTTCATTTACATGTAGCCTATATTTATTTATTTATTTACTATTACTACGTTTAACACAAGATATGTTCGCATCAGTGTTCACCTGGACAAAGGCTTCACTCTCGTCCTGTCTGATTTTTCAAACTTGGGAAGGTTGGGATGCAAATATCTGGCCAGTGTATAGATTTAAATTACACTAAAGGTTCTTCCATTATACCTTCGCGCATATTCGGGTACACTTTCTTTAATTCTACCTTCCTCATCCTTACCCCGACGCTCTAAAATATGCGGATAAACCGACCCGGAAAGAAAGTAAAATTAATTTTAGAGAGTATAATTTTGCTATTGGTTTAACCCGAGATCGATTAAATTAACTAAGAAGAAACGCACCGGCATTTGTTTTGGAAAAAAGATGGAAAACTACATGGGTGGAGGGGATGAGATCCAGGGAGTCGAACCAAAATACTTATCGGTTCTTGTTCCGGCTTTGGTTCTAGAAAAATTAAAAGTTCCTGTTCTTTTCGGTTCTTAATTAAATTCCAGTTCTTAAAATTTACATTTACTAGTTTTAATACTATTCAGATATTAATTGTAACTAGAACATAATGTTAAAATATAATTTACTTAAAAATACGAGTTTTTTTTATAAAAAATACAAAATAATTATATAACTTGATGATTGTATTTATAATTCAGAATGCAAATTTGAACATATCATTTTATATTATTTTTGTTTGCTAGAACTCTAAAAAATAATAAAAAATACCGCCTTTGTGGTTTAATGGTCAGAGTTCCTGGCTACAGATCCACAAGTCCTGGGTTCGATCCCTGGTGCTTCCAGATTTTCTGTGACGCAGTTTGTTTGAGACGGGGTCAACTCAGCCTCGTGAGCACAACTGAAAATCTACTTGAATGCAGATATGGTCTAGAAAACTGAGATTAACGGCCAGCGTGTTTGGTGTGCTGACTAGATGACACCCTCTATTCTCAGAAGTTGGCACGTGGCGGCCGTTCGGTCGGTATGGCTCGATTGTGGTCTGATGCTATGGATTACTTTATTTATAATGTTTTAAAATAATTTCATTTTATTTTCAAATTAACATACAAAAAAAACTTTATTTTATTCGTATTTTCAATTTGTAAAAAGGGTAAATAAATTAAATTATCTAATGCTGGTTTGTTGCAGCCAAAAATAAATAGTGTAGAGCTATATGAGTTTAGTTTATTTGTCTAAAACCTTTAAATCAGCTGCATAATGTATCTATCACTATTTTTATATATAAAAACATCATTTTAGGATTCATTAACGGGCTATTACCATAGTGTTACGGCAATATTCTCGATTTCAATTCAAACATTTTAAATTTAATTTACTTTCTTGAAGTCCTTAATTTGTAGACAAACCAAAATAATAAATTAGGGCTTAGAATATATAAGATCCCTCTGTCGTTTAAAGAAATTCCACACTGGGTAGTAATTATTTCACCCCGTCTACCAAGTAATTCAAATAATCACACTTATGAGCTACACACAATGAACACAAACTTTGGACTACTTATTACTTAATATTTGAAGGAAGAGCGAAAAGATTAATAATTGGCGTCCCCCCTCCCCTATTCTNCAAGCAAACTGGCTATCCAACAACAACCAACATTGTGTGATACCACCTTTAAATAAATGTGTTCGTATTTAGCTTAGACTGCTTGTAGTCTACAACTGAGCATGTTCTGAATTCTCAATACGCCCTCCCCTTAGACATGACTGCTGTCACTCAAAGATTATTTTAGCAAGTCTTACTACCCTTTTAGGTTTTACGCCTCTGTATTAGTCACACTAATGGTTTAGGGATTAGTAAGCTTTACTTGAGAGAAAGTGCACCCGCATTTGCGTAGAAGAAAATTAGGGGAAAACCTTAAGTGCACCTGACTGGGATTGAACCCTGATCTCTTCGTCTTCGGCAGTCTAGTTTAACACGAGAGTAGCGCGTTAAACCACACGGCCACCGAGATGGGTCACTCAATTTGGATACATCTTCCTAAGCTCTTAACCTAAAGATTAAAATGATAAAACTACATAATGTAACAATAACTATTTCTCAAGAATGTGAACTCATTAGTGCTTATTGCTAAGGGCTCATTGAAAATACATCCTACCTTCACAAACAATTTCTGAGAAACAAGAGATTTTTATTTTCAAAAATAAAATCAAGATTCAGAAAGAAGAGCATAACATTCAATAACAAATTATTTATCACGCAAAGTTACAGTAGCCCCATGGCTCCTTTGGTGCTGACCGACAGCTCACATCTGACTTCTATCAGTCAACATTTAGGTACATACCTAAATGTTTACTGTCAGAAGGGACAGCTGCTATACACATGTTTTTGCAGATCATATGGTTTGGCGTAGGGATACATAATTTGGTCTGGTAACTTTTCAAAGCCGTCAGCTGTCAGCTGTAGAGCTGTCAGTCAGCACCAAAGAAGTCATGGGGCTACTGTAGAATTTCTAAGAACAGATAAGAACCTTTATCCTAAAAAATATATATAGGTTCCGGTTCTTAAGAAATTTACTTTTTGTGTTCCTTAAAAATAACTGTTAATTCTGGTTATCGGTTCTAGTTCCAGTTCGACTCTCTGATTTGAGATCTGAAGTAAAATCCAAGGTGGGATGGAAACAAACGATAGTTGAGTTCCGTATTTTATCCAGTTTTCACGACCAAAAACATTTAGTTTAATCCTCTACACATCAGGGGTGGACTGGGTCTTCGAGACACCGGGTGATATTCCGGGAGATTGGTTTAGTTCGGGCTGTGGCAAATAAATTTAAACTAAAAATAAAGCTATCCATTCAATGCTAAATGATTGTTTTTATTAAATTTAATGAAAAATTCCAATGAGCAAGTTTGATGGTGGGTGACCATAATACATCATTTGTGAAAATATACGAAAACATTAAATGTAAAACCGTCCCCTTTGTTATTTCTTTATGTTGTTTAAAAACAATTTCTTAAGTCAAATGTAAAAGTATTGGTTTAGTGCAGCGGTTCCTAAACCTTTTTTCGCTTGCGCACCCCTGGGGAGCCCGTTTACATAAATTATACCATTAATATTAATAAAATGTTTAATTAATATAGAAGTAGTTATTTCGGATTTATTTGTTACAACTGAAAATAAAGTAGATAATAATGGGATTTAAAAACAATATAATAAATAAGGTGAATAAGCAGTGTATATATTTTTACATTCAAAAACAAAAGCTACAATAAAAACTAACACATTAAATTTATTAATAATTATAAAAACTGTTTTATGTTTGAAAATGAAATAGTTTTTTCAAAACCAATTTTTTTTTTAAACCGCACCATCCCTAGCCTTAGAGTTAGTTAATTTAACAACTTTTGGCTGATATTTGGTCTCACACTGCTGGCATATGTAGCTTTTCCCGTCATAATTAAAATATTTTCGCGTACCCCACGTTGAGAACCTCTGGTGTAGTGCACACTGACTGTCCTTTGTAATCTACATAAGGAGTGAATGTAGAATCATTTTATAAACAGACTATTGTCCAACCATTTAGAAGCATTTGTTTTGATGTCAGTAGAAAGAAAAAGCTGTTTTTAAGTGTAATGAATAGTGAGTGACGTGATAATCGATAGCGTTGCTGAAATTACATCAGGATTAATTAATGTACTAACAGTAAAAATATAAAAACTTCAGCTCATTATTTCAGCTTATCAATGCTCAAGAAAAATCCGTTGACCCCAGCTATGTTTGAACCCACCATCAAATTGGGTTCTGAGACGAGAACTTTACACCAAGGCCACCAATATAGACGTCACTATAGTAAAAAAAAATCTTTTTCAACACCACGTCAAACTACCTATCCGCCCGCATCTAGTCACGTTAACGTAACAGAGATTAGTCTGGTTATATATATATTTTAAAGGTAATTTACCCGCACTTGCGTGAAGGGAGAATGGGAAACCATTTAGGGATAAACCACCCTCACTAATGCCGGCTGAGATTTGAACGCAGACCTCCCCTTCAAAGGCAAACCAGATTAGACCTTGACATTTACAGCCCGCGTTCTCATCGATGCGGGTAATAAAATTGTTGTGACGAGATAAGACACATTTTAGGGCCGTATAATTCTATACTAGTCCCGGGAGCGTTTCCGCTCGAATTGGGATTTGGGGGGCGAAGGGGGAGGGCATTGGCTGCTGTCCGAATATGGACTACATATATACAGCCCTAGGATTAATCCTACCTATCCACCAAGCTCATAATCCTCCCTTGTCCACTTGGCTTTACATCGATGCACACGATCAATACAACTATAGCTCATCATGTAGGTAAGTTACAGCTAGCAGAAAGTTTTTAACTGCAAACATTGGCTGGAAGGATTATTAGAATAATTTTATAACACTTTTTATTGATAATATAGTATTAATAAGCAAATAAAAATTAGTTCTGAATAGGTTGACATTAGTGACTTTCAGCCAATGTTTGCGATAAAGAACCTTCTGCAGTCACTTACCTACACTCCTACCGCGGGCGAGTTATTTTGTCTGTCTCATGAAGTATTTTCATTGCTATCAGCATACCAATAGAGTATCTTTGGTTGCCTCATGGTCTAAGGCGTCACTATCACAATAGACTGGACTGCTGGTGAGACCGGTGCTCGAATCTTGTTCGGGTGTATTGATGATAGTTTTCCTAAATGTTTTTCTACCCTCCTTCCACGCACATTTTGGGTACACTTCCTTTAAATTCAACCTTCCTCTTATCTTAACACAGAAGCGTAATTAGTACATATGTGTATAGCCCGAACGGGTAGTAAGATACGGTAATAATAATAATACTTTAGAGTTTTTATGCTCACGGAACATCACTTTAAACAATAAACAGTAAATATTACACGTAACGCACTCTTACACTCGGGCCAGCTATCACCCACGCGCGATGCTGCTCTTGGTTATGGCTGTGGACTGCCCCGTGGGATGGTCGTTATACCCGCTCGACCCATATCCGCAACTACTGTATTCCGCTATCACACCTTCACACTAATTGCGGACAACTATAGTCGAATCACCGTAAAAATAAATAACCATCATCCGACGATTCAAAAATTTACTAGATCTACTTTTATTCGGTCATACGCCAAGCCGTATTTTCTACATCTGCCAATTTCGACAGTTGGGGTCAAATATAAACAGTTGATATATATGGTGGGCTTCTTTTTTAATCATTGGTTGTTATTCTAAGTAATTTTTTTACAAACTTTAAAAAACTTTCTTAGTTTGGAATAAACCTCCACGACAGCTGAAAAACTCACTAGACCTACTGAAATGTACCCAATTCATATGTTTTAAATATGCCACTTTTGAAATAAGAAAGTAACTAAAAGACTACTTTAAAATAATTATGGCAGGGTTGTTTTGAGAGGGAAGAGTACGCTTTGAGTTCAAACACCCTTTGAAAGTAGTTTTTTGTTCCCTCTCGTGTGGTTCGATTGAAATAGTAGGTCTATATAATACAATATATTCAACCCTTTCTTCTCTTTAATTATGTATTTAAAAAAAATTAATCATAAGAGATTCACGATTGTTTCAGAACACGACTTACAAACTAACTTAATTCTATGACAGACACAACACCCAATTTAACGGGCGTTAATTTATCACTGTGAAAGGGGAATACCTAATTTCACTCACTTCACCTATCATGAATTTTTGAACTAACTGAGAATTGAAACCATGACCCTTAAATCAGTGGACATACGTGCTACTGACTGAGCTAGGATGCAGGACATTTCTTGCCATTACTGTTCGAGGAACTTTCTCACGAACCAATGCAGTTAGAATTCCTCTTCTCCCAAATTCATTTCAGTGTAAGGCTCTGAAATAATTATATGCAATAGCTAAAAAAAACAAACGGTATGGTTGGATGTCCAAACAATAATTTCTATACCTTCCCCCTATATGAAATTCAGATGGGCACTATTTATTTGTGTAACAGTATACCTTTTAAATCTCAAGCTGGGAGCCTGTTTTTTTTAGCGCTGCGTGCCGTTTGGGCTATATGCATTTGTACTAATTACACCAATGTGTTAGGGATGAGAACGGTTGAATTTAAAGGAATTGTACCCACATTTGTGTGGAGGGAAAATGGAAAGCCATTTGGGGAAAACTACCCTCTATACACTTGACAGGGATTCGAACCCCGATCTTTCCATCTGCAGCCCAGTCTATTTCGAGAGCCATGGGGCCACTTAGGTTGGTAAAGCCTACTTTTAATAACAACTAGCCCTTGATATTAAATTATAAAGTTAAATTTTCATAGAAAAAACTTTAAGAAAATTAGTACTTTTTTCAATCTACATTGATAACACTACTCTATGACTAGTGTTAGTTTATAGATTTTGATGAAATCTACCAAAATTAACAGCCGTAGATCACACGACTTGAAGTATGATTACGTGAAATTAGATCTTGTTACTTTTCGAGCTACCAAATAAGTTTCTTCCTTTGAAAACTTGATTATAATTGAACTTTGTTGGTTTTTAAATTGTTATTTTAATCTTGTAGGGGGAAGCCATCAATTAATTATTATCTGAACCTTATGCTAATGTTGGCTAATCTAAATCAAGCTTTATAACCTCTATAAGTGCTTCCCAAACAATTTAAAACCGTAATCCAATTTATAGAACTTATTGGTCACAAGAAGGGAGGGGGAGGGGGTAAAAAGATACTTTTCCGTTTTTCTATGGTTTTGTATTTTCACGTAATTACAAAATTGTCTCCTCTAAAAACCTTTTGTAACAAACAAAAATTAGTTTGCGACCCACAGTTTGGTAACCACTGCTTTTAAAAGGTTCTTACGATCTAACTCCTCTGTCGTTGGAACGCGCAGCAATATGAACTGCCAGATAAATAGTCTCCTATTTCTCCTGAGTCAGTTCCTGTACTAACTAACATGGTTCTTCAACGTAATACCCAGCTACACTTTGTTTCAATAGTGTCTAGCCCTCAACTGTAATTTATATTACAAGAGGAACTATCATTTATATTCTATTTCCTCAATAGGGTTGGAAATTAATTTATTATCTTTTGTCTCTTTAATTTTTTACAACAAATTAATAATGTATTTTCCTCTGAATCGGTACACAAATATTTCTTAATTCAATCTATTGACCTTGCTGTTTTACTTTTCTCAGTTATTAAGCTATTAGTCTGATAATAATTTGTTCCGCCTTATAATTTTACTCTAGTAATGTATCTAATAATAATACCAGCATTAAAAGAAGGGCAGCTTTCTGTTTGTTTTTTTAAATTTCCAGGGGTTATTAAGAAGTATTAGCACCGACCATTTTGTTTTATTTTTCTAACTCCAGAATACTACACATTTGGGGTTATGCTAAGTTCACTTTTTCAATTCGAATCGAATATATGAGATAATCTGGAACCGAATCGTATTTCGAATATATTTAGTTAATTATTTTGTGATGGAAAAAATATTATATTGTTCTTGTTACATCTGCAGTAGATCAAGCTATTAGCATAACACGTAATTGAATTTCTTTAGATATTTTTCATACGAATATTAAGTTGTTATGTAATTAACAGTTCAGAATGACAATAATACTTGAACATAAATGAGGATTTATGGCTGTCTTTATTTTTACTGTAAAAGTGAGATTTTTTTTTCTGGTGTGAAATCAAATCTGATTTTTTTTTATTCGTGGCTAATTGAAGCTTTCGGAGCTTCTCACATCCCTTACTTCACACCCAACCTTAGAACCAGTACCCGTTATATCTTTCAAAAGAAGAGGAACCATTACATTCATACAACATTACTACAGTAGCTCCATGGATTCTTTGGTGCTGAGTGACAGCTGACAGCTGACAGCTGACGGCTTTGAAAAGCTAGCAGACCAAATTATGTATCCCTACGCCGAACCATATGATCTGCAAAAACATGTGTTTAGCAGCTGTCACTTCTGACAGTCAAAATGTAGGTATATACCTAAATGTTGGCTGTCAGAAGTCAGCTGTGAACTGTCACTAAGCACCAAAGAAGCCACGGGGCTACTGTACCAACAGCTGAACAAGACGGAAGACCATATTTCAATATGTCGCTTTTTGCTTTATGATTAGTTATTTTTGTAGTAGACAAAAAAAAACTCCATGGCGTCAACCCGCAATCGAATCATACCGACTGAGTGTCCGCTAAACGAACTCTTCGGCCGTTAATCTCAATTCTCTAAACTGTAGCCAATATTTTTTCATGCACGTAACTCTTCATTTTGTCCTCAGTAGGCTGAGTTGACCCCGTTCCAGATCTACTGCTTCACCTAAAATCTGGAAGCGCCGGATATCGAAACCGGGACCTTTGTTTTAGTATACAAACAAAACCAAAATAGTCACTTTTGACCAAGCGATAGTTTGGACATCCTGGTCACCGTAATGATGGCCCAAAGTAAAGATATCATGGATAGGAAACAAACTAATGGCCACGTGGTATAAGGCGTCAGGCTCGCAATATACTGGATTGCCGTTGACGGGAGGGGTCTTGGTTTGAAAAGCTGGGTTTGATATTCCATCCTGTGATCTATCAATGTGGTTTTAACATAATATCGCCTCGTTAATGCGGGTGCATTTTATATAACAATCCTTAAGAGTCGGTTTGAAATGCATTATGTTGAACGTAGGTTTACACCTTATACGGTAATGGAGCTGGTGACAGCTAGCTGAAGATTTGTATTGCAAACAGTAGCTATAGGTCCCCTAATGTCAACCTATTCGGAAATAACTATTATTTGCTTATTAATACTATATTATCAAGAATTATTTTTCAGAATATGTCGACGTTAGTTACTTTCAACCAATTACTGCAGTAAAGAACCTTCTGCTAGATGGTGACCCAGCAGTCTACGGGTAAGGTTTCAGACTCCTGTGCTGGGGGTCCGGGGTTCAACCCTCGGTCCTGGCACAGATTTATCTGATTGCCAAACCCTTCCTTCACCTCTGACAATACGTTTATTAATCACTACTTGTGAATGTGTGGAATGCCAGGCCTCCACTGTGGTTCGGATCCCACGTCTTCCATTTCATCTCACAATCACCCTACCATTACACATGAGCGTAAGTGCGTGTAACCCGAACGGGTAGTAAGACGTGGTGCTAATAATAATAATTCTGTAAGATGATAGTTACACACACTCACACCGTAAATAGGGCATACAAATAAAAAACAAAAACTAAATAAGCCGGAAATGTTAATTTAAAAATATGTGTGTACCAAGTTTCGCCGAAACAGTTTATTAGCTCAAAGTCAAAAGCCATTAGAGGGTTGGGTGTATTTGCGCGCGCGTACACACACGCATATATGTATATTTTGGGCGCAATGCCCGAAAACGGCCAATGAACGAGTTTTTTTTATATCAATCCTAGAATTGGACGTTTAAAATGGCCAAAGCCCGAAGTTCCATTCACTTTTGGTGAATTGGCTGTCTCCAAACAACCAAACCTAGGATTGTACAATTACTAAACGAATAAAGCTTGAAATAACCTAAGTCCGTTTATTTACGCGACCGAGCAGGTGGCGCGCGCCTAATTTTGAGCAACCACATGAATTCAAGAGAGAAAATGGATCTCAATTGATATGCACGCAGAACCGGACAGAGATTACAAGTTTATTTTAAATGTTCAAGACTATAAGACTAAATTTGTTTTTTTGAAGCCTAACCTAACCTAACTACTGTATTTTCAACTTAGTTCTTTTAGTAATTTCACTATCTTAGGTTTGGCTGTTTGTAGACAGCCAAAGTTTAAAATAGAATAAAACTTCGGGCTTTGGTTATTTTAAAACGTTCAATCCTAGGATTGAGCAAAAAATCTGTTCATTGGCCGTTTTCGGGCTTTTCGTCCAACATACACACATTTTAGATACTTTAATTTTTCTCGTCTGGAAAAATAATTATGAATTATGATAAATGAAAAATTAATTCAATATTCACCATAGGCTACACCACAAACAGAATATCACAAAACACACCACACACGAATAACACATTAGATCCGTATTGATGTGCACACGGACTTAGGAGTCAATCTAGTCCGGTTTGGTTCACCTCACAAGGAGGGTGGGGATCGATTACCGACCGGGTGTACTGAGGTGGTGCTTATTAAATTATTCACCAACTTCCCACCATTTAAATGCGAGTACATTTTCTCCAAATTTTATCTTTCTAATTAATCCACTTATTACTATGCAGATATTTTTAAATAACACTTTAATAAAATGTTAAATACAAGTTTTTGTTTCATTTTGAAATGATGCGCTAAGTATCATCATATAAATAATATGAACACTACGTTTCTAAATTAAATCTCAAGTTAAACCATTTGTTTGAACTTTATGGCCTAGAAACGAGATGGGTTTTGAAAGAGTATTATGTAGGTTACTATATATTTACAATAGATTTATATCATTATTTTAAAATCTCTTTCTAGAATTTTGTCTGACAAAAAGGTTTCATTAATTTATTATTGAACGATAGATGTACACTATCTTGTTATTTGTAGGCAGACCCGAGTATTTTAAATTTTCTCTTTGAAGTTAAAATCACCGTCGTGCACATCTGAAATAAGGTCGGCTCAGTCGACATTCTACACTGTCACTTAATTTTTTAAAGGATTTTGTTTACTCCCATTGGTGGTCACGTGGTCCGAGGCGTTAATTTAGTCTGAAACCGCTTCGATGGCCGCTTGGTGTATAACACTACTCTCGGAATAGACTAGACTGCCGATAACGATGACGGAGCAATCGTGGTTCGATCCCGGTCGGGTGTACTGAGGTTTTTTCTAAATGCTTTCCCACTCTTTCTCTACGCTAATGCGGATACATTTCCTCTAAATTCAACCTTCCTTAACTCTTATCCATTAGGGTAATCAGTACATAGGCATATCTCCCTAAGAATGGATAGTAAAACGTGGTGCCAAAAATCCTCTCGTCTAGTTTGCCTGTCAAGGTGAGATTCATGTTCGGATCCCATTCGGGTGTACTGAGCTATTATTTCCTGAATGGTATTCAACTTTCTCTCTACACAGATGTTGATTCATTTATTCTAAATTCTACCTTCATACTCCCTATTTCATTAGTGTAAATCTGTGAATTATATGAATAGGTACTAAGACACGATACACGGAAAAAAAAAAATAGTTTTTTTACAGAAAAGTTTGATATTATTATTATTATGCCCACCTAGTAGCATCATATGACTGAAATTTTTTCCGTTCAATTAGCCATTTTTTCGCCCACATTTTTCTTTTTCTGTAATTAGTCCCTAACGATGCTATTAGCGCGATCCCAACTTTTTTGTGTTTGAATAACAGAGAGAAAAAACAACATGAAATCACGCACTAAGTCAGAACTTATTCCATTTTCTGATAATAAATAACCAAGGAAAGATGTAAATATTTAAAGAGTCAATTAAACTGCAAAATGCATTCGAAAACATAAAAAATGAAAATTTAAAAAACTAAGCAGTTAAACTTTTTAGTTGATTATTAAATCTATTCAAGATGACTTCAGCAAGCTTATGTGTTTATTTTGTTATTTAAATATGTACGAATAAGTATAAATGAAAATTTGATTGATATTTTTACTTTTTCCCCCTATATTTTGTGATTGTTTATGTATTTACGCTATTTTTGAAATTTTGTGTTTTTTTAACATTCCTATCTTTTCTAAGCTAATGTTTTAGGTCGGTTAAATAAGCTAAAAAAAATAAATGTACATATGATTTCCTCAAGACATTATCATAAACTTTCATAAGTAGTGTGTATAAAAAACTCAATATGAAGCTATTAATTAATATCTGAATTATTCACTAAAATGGCTGCATGGTCTAATGTGCTACTCTCGCAGTAGACTAAACTGCCGATGACGGGGAGATTGAGGTTCGAATCTTGGTCGGGTGAACTGGGGGTGGTTTTTCCTAAATGGTTTTCCACTCTCCCTCCACGCAAATGCAGGTTCACTTCCATTAATTCAACCCTCCCAATTCCTAAGCCATTAGAGTAATTAGTACTTAAAGCGTATAACCCGAACGGGTAGTAAGACGCGGTGCTAAATATTATTATTATTACTCTCGCAATAGACTAAACTGCCGATGACGGGGAGATTGAGGTTCGAATCTTGTTTGGGTGTACTGAGGGTAGCTTTCCAAAACGGTTTTTCAATCTTTCACCATGCAAATGTGGGTAAACTTCCTGTAAATATAAACTTCCCAATCCCTAAAAACCGTAAACTTAGTTAGTACATAAACGTTTAACTTGAATGGGTAGTAATACGTGGTGCTAAGAAAAAAAAATCCTAATCCCATATTTCAAATCCAATGAATCAATGGTCAGATCATTACGGCATCTTCCACACCTCTCATCTCACTGAAGTAGCCTAGTGGCTCTCGCTTGGCTGCTCGTGTTATGTGGTGCTATACTGTGGCGTCACGTTGTCTCTTAAAAAAATGTCCCGTGTGAAAGGGCACTAAGACAGAAAGTACAAACATAACCAAGAATTAGGCGCGCGGTTTAAATGTGAAGCACATCTAGTTTGGTGTATCAGTGACGGGTGAGGTTGGGGTTCAAATCCCAGCCAGGTGTACAAAAGTGCAACTGTTCCCAACCTCCCTCCACGCACATATGGGTATAGCTCTTATAAAAATCCTACGTTCCTCTTTCTACGCTACTCATCATTTAGTGTAATTAAATGCGGATATACCGGACGGGAACAAAAACCATGCAAAAAAAACCACCTCCTTTACTAATACGTACAAAAACAAGTATCGCCTTTTTTCTCTCCTAACATTTAATTGATGTTGTAATTGCCTTGGCCGTTTCTTGCTAGAAAAATATTTTCGCAAGTATCACCTAATTATTTATATAACTATATAGGACTAAACAATCTTAAGTCGTGCGCTAAAGCACGAATGCCACACGATTGTAGTAGCCTATATATATCTGACATTAAGAAGAAGAAAAAAACTAGAGCGTTGTTCATATTTTCATACGTCTAATCCTTGGGTTCCGCAGCTGTCATTTTCGACAGATGTCGATTTTGGAAAATGCAACATAAATCTAGTGGGCTTTTGTCATTCCTGGCTACTTCTTTTGAGTAAATAAAAGTATCTCCTTCAGAGATTTTTTTTTTTTTGTGTGTCCGCGTCTCACTAGTAGTTAAGTTTTAGGCCCGTGAGCAAGGACGACGATGCTGAGCACAGCCAGAGTACAGGCAGAGTATGAGCCTCGTACTAGTACGATCTATGACGCAATATCTTGAGTCTCGCCAAAGTCTGGTCCCGGGCTGGCTCAGGCTATACTCTAAGGATATTTCCACAACATGGCGCTGCGCGCATAGACGATCGAGACACCTGTTTTCACGACAGGCCTCGTGCTCTAGTAGTACTCAGCCTGTACTCTGGCCGTGCTCAGCATCGTCCTTGCATACGGGCCTAAGAGTTTGCTGCCCGAAGGCCCATCTCATTACACTGCCTGAGAGGAAATATATCCTCATTTGTATAGGGGGCGAGGTGGAAACCATTTCACCCAACCGGGAATCAAACTCTGGTTTACTGCTGATGGGAAGGGAGGGGATGGATTAGACTAGACGATCCTGGCATAAAGTCTGCATGCCCATTAATGAGGGTTATCGTATGCTAGAGATTTTTTTTAACGTATGCCAACAGGTGTATTGGTAAGACTTTCCCTGGCTCCTATTGTCGGTAGCGGATATGTAACCGTCTGCTGGGGTTGGGACTACATGTAGGTGGTGTTATTTTGCCCTGATGAGATGTGGTGATGATGATAATGATTATGTTAGGTTATTAGAAGTCTTTAACCTAGTCTAAACCTAATTAGCTTGATCATGGTGACCATAGGAACAATTCCCCTTAGGGAAAAATACCTATAGTGCCGATTGGAATCGAACCCAGTACCTCTAGATTAGTAGCCAGGAATGCTGACCATTAGATCAAGAGGCAAGCCACGCCTCATATTATTATAACATAGACATAAACCAATCGTTATTATTGATATATCTTTGGCACTGACTAAGTTTGAAAAAAAAAAGTTTTTTTTTTCTTATAAATTTGCTGTCTTTGTAATTTGTTTAGGTGGGTTTTTGTGCAAATTAGTTTCTGCGCTGTTCTATGTCTTTTCCGTATGAGAGTTCAGGGAATTTGTTTTTGATGGGTTGTATGAACTGGAGCAATCCTGTTGGAGTGTATGAATCACTGCGGGGTCGAATTGTCCGACCGTCCCGCCACGCGCGCACTTTATATCACGAACTACGTGACTGAAATAATATCACGCAATATCAGGAGCGGGATATCTGCATTCGGCGAATTACAAACCCCCCCGCCCCGGTACGGTGGAGATCCGAAACACTATAATGAGGTCTGCTCTGTTCTAAAGGTGGAGGTACACGGTTCACTTTGCTCGTACAATGCGCTAGATTCAGCCAAATTGAAAGCAAGGTCATCAATATGAATTACAATTCAAAGTGTTTAGCCACTTCTTTTTTGTTAGCTCCACGTCTTATTACCCGTTAGGTTTATACGCCTAGGTACTAATTACAATTATGTGTTAGAGATTATAATGGATGAATTTTAGAGGAAGTGTAGTCGCATTTGCGTGAAAGGAGTGTGGAAAACACCCGACTGGGATCAAACCTTGATCTCTCCGTTTTTGATAGTCTGGTCTATTGTGAGAGTATCGCCTTAGACCATGCGGCCACCGAAGTGGTTTTCAACAAAATTGAACATTGAAACAAGTTAGAAGAGTTTATACTTTATTGTGATTCAGTTATGTATTCCTGATGATTCATCCAAACTGAACACCTCTAAACACGCATCTTCTTAAACACCGAAAGGTTTTATAACAGTTGCGGCATATAACCTGAATGGGTGGTATAACGCAGTGCTAAAAAATAAGTTAATATTTCAGTTGCGTCGATATATTATTTTCAAACAGAGCTTGCTGTCTTTTGTTTGAAACTTATTATGTAGCCAAATAAAGCCTTAATATATCTGCATTAATTATCTAAGGAAGCGTACAACCCGAACCAGTAGTAAGACGGGGTGATAACTAGATAAGGAACCACTTCATTGGTCGAATGGGTCACTCTCGTGTCGAATCCCGATCGGTTCTACCTAGAATAGTTTTTCCCCTAAATGGTTTCCCACTCTCTTTCCACGCAAATGTGGGTAGATTCCTTCTTCATCCCTATCCTATTAGATTAATTATGATATATGTTTAGACGTCATTTTTAAGCGAACTAATTTAGTAAATTTAATTGAAATGTGTAAATATTCACCTTTCGATCTAATCATTTCAATTCGCTTGAACCAACCGCATTGTTCAACCAAAGTGAACCGTGTAATCCCGCTTTTAGCTTCGCGGTGTGGCTGGTCATAAAATTAGGGACTCAAATACACTCGTTGACAACCTCTGAAGAAACTGCAGATGTTTTAGGGTAAATATCACCAACCCTCTCCATTGACTACAGTAGCCCCATGACTTCTTTGGTGCTGACAGCTCACAGCTAACAGCTAAAAGCTTTGGGAAGTTACCAGACCAAATTATATATATCTACGCCGAACCATATGATCTGCAAAAACATGTGTCTAGCAGCTGTCAATTCTGATGGTCAAAATTTAGGTATATATCTAAAATGTTGACTGTAAGAAGTCAGCTGTGAGCTGTCAGTTAGCACCAAAGAAGCCATGGGGCTACTGTACGCTGGGTGACGGCCTATGAAGACACTGAAGGTTGTTTTGGGGGAAATATAATCTTTTCTCTCCCTCTCGGCTACACGCTTTAAAAACCCATGAAAGAACAACAGGTATTATCGAAGAATGTATAGTACCACCTCGTGCATAAGAGATAATTATTTTTCACAACAATAAACATGGTTTTACATATTATCACCAAGTGAATGCTGGTACATTTAAAAAAAATAGCCCGCAATGGTGGTAGCATGTAGTATACCTAAATATCATGCTCGTCAAGTTTGGTATTTTGATGGGTGGGAGGTTGGAGTTTGAATTCTTACTGGGTGTATGGATTATGTTTTTTCCCTAAATGGTTTTCCACTTTACCTCTCGCCCAAAGGCTGGTACATTTTATTAAACTCTCTTTCCTTTTTTACTCCATTAGTGTAAGCTCGGGAAAAAATTATAGAAAAATACATATTTTCTTAGCTTAGTTAAAAGGTTATTAGTAATTGTCAAAGCATCACCAAAAAATACAAATAAATAACTAATTAGTGTTGATTTCCTCTAAATAAGTTTTTTACCGTTCTTTGCGTCTTAATGCCCGTTCGGGTTGTACACATATCTACACTAATGGAGGTAAGGATAGGCTATCCAGCGTAGAAATGGTTGTAACTGACAGCAATCAAAAGTTACCAGATTTACTCTTATTTGTATCCATTCGCCAAACCACATGATCTGCAAGACCAAATGTTGAGTGAAAATAATGGTTTATATATTTCTTTTTTGTGGAAGCGGCTTATTTGGTTCACTTGAAAACGCTTTACAAAAAGGAGTTTCTTAAAGGCTGCGTTATCTTCACAAATTAATATGGTGAACCAGACCAATTGAAGGCAGTTGATGACGTCATAGAAACCGTGTTTGGTCGTGTTCATGTGCATTTGTTTACAAGATAAAAACTTTTCATGTTAAAACTAATATTTTGTATGGCTCTCTTCCTAAGCTATAAAAATCTTGTATTTATTTTGGTGGCCAGTTATAAGAAAATACAAGTGTGAATATACTCATTATTAGTATTTCATGCACTATAATATATCTTTCCCACAACCTCGAAACAAAAAACATCATGGTTATAGTAATATTTTTGTTGCTCTTTCAATTAGTTAAGAAAAAGCCAATTATACAGTAATTCTCAGTTAATTATTATTAGAAGCATTTGCTACACGTTTTATTGATAGTTATTATTTTCTTAGTAAGACTATTTAATTTCCACATCAATTACTTTCAACCAATGTTTACAATAAAAATGTTCTGTTACCTGTCAGTTATTACCACTGTGCGCTGAATGAACTCTATAAGGAAGGTCAACCCGGGAAAGGGAAGTTTGAAACTATTTAGAAGAAAAAAAAATCCAACCTCAATACACCCTACCGAGTTTCGACCACTATTCCAAGAACAACCGGAAAAAAAATACCGGAACCGGTGTCAGTCTCGTTATGTCTTATTTTCCGTTGACGGGGAGGTCAGCGCTCAAATCCCGGTTCGTTTTACTGAGGTGGTTGGTTGCAATCGGTTCCTCACGTGGATGGAGGAGATACATTCCTTTTAAATTATATCTTCCTTATCTCTGACCCCCCTCCCCCATTAGTAAAAAAAAATGTGATAAATCGGTCGGGTACTAAGACGCGGTGCATGGGATTAAGGTAAGATGGAAGGGCACGCGAGAACATGTGTTTTTGCAGTTTTCATAGCAAATAATTTCTTTCAGTAAAGTAAATAGAATATTACTCCAGAAAAAACATAGAATTTAATTTTCTTAACATGTTAATATCAACAGTTCTTAGATATCTGTTATGAGTATATTAGCATTTGATGAAATACTTATTAAATAAAAATAAAAAGTTATCAAATTCTAGAACACCCTCTTGACAGATACTCAAGAACTGTTGATATTACTTGTGAACAAAATTAGACTCGTTGTTTGTTTCGCTGTAGGAATATTAGATTTCGCCTAAAAACATTGTTTGCTATAAAAACTGCAAAAAAAAATACTGGTCTTAGCCCTCAATCCCCAGGGAGGCGAGTAAAGAATTGGACATATATCGCGTGACCTACGGGCGTAAATTTTGACCTACAGAAATCGGGGTATGTAATGACACAGACAACAAAAGACGAACTGTCGAGGCCTTCAGAACATTACAATAGTAATAATAATAATACATTCGAATGTGGCTGGTGATTAATCGTCCTTGCCGACCATCTGGCAGGTGTGCATAATGGCCGTAAGGGTTTTCTCCTAGGAGACAGACAAACCACAGTGCTGGTTGTTTTGTGGTTTTATTATACTTTCCATTGCAAGTGTGTTTTTATAACTACCTGTTTGCGTCGCCATTGCCGCATGTCGTCAATCTCTAAGGAGTAGTTTTTTTTAAATAAAAAAAGTATATACTTTTTACATTGTCAAGGTCGTTTAGCGGACGTTCCTGCCATCATGGAAATATGTTGATACCTTTATCGAGCTCATGTTAACCCTTTTCTCCATCTGCTTAAAAAATTCATATTAAATAATCCAATTTTCATAGATAGAAAAGTTAGATCTATTTTAATGTATCTATACGTCAAACTAAATTTTTTTTTTTTTTTAATATTTTGTGTGATGTTGGTCTAGTTAACCTTTTATGTAGTAATTGCCACACTTCATTCAATAATTAAACTTTTTTTTTTTACAGACTCTTGTTTGGAATCGTAACTACAAAACGGTACGTACAGATAACAAAGCATTATTTAGTAGCGTATAATGTGAAATACAATACAAAAAAAGAAACAGAAATTGTATGTGTTATGTAAATAAGCTTACTAGTTAAACAAATACTGTCTTAAAATATAACAACTATAAAACTAGTTTTGCAGACATTTTCTAAAAGCAAATTAAAATTAGACCTAAATGCAACTTTTAAAAACTGCATTTTTATATACAGGGAAGAAAGTAAATCAAATGCTCTGATTATTTATAATTTAAATTTTCCAAGTGTTGATCTTTTGTTTATGAATTGAAACGAATGATAAATAACTATTATAATACCCATTCCTGGTACCGAACCATGTCCACCTAGACGTATAGTCGATCCCTCTAAAGCCCATCTCTATGTTTATTTAAGTGGTTAAATTAGTCGATCACAATTCTATAAGACCCTGACTCGATTCCCCGTGGTGCCGTTGAACGTATACACTTATTTGTATTGATCGCCAATTAGTAAACATTTAAGTTCTAGGACTAAGTATAAGTGTGTTCAGTCAGATTTGTATGGTAAGTAACTTTTTGAGTGACAATTATTTAACTGTGTTTCACTAGGATTAGGCTGACAGTATAGTGGCTCGTTTGAATGCTGGTGATGATAAGGGGAGGGTGTGTTATTGTAAGAAGGAATTTGACTGGTCATATTTGTAGACTCTGAAGTAGACGAATAATAAATGCTTGAACTTGTTAATTGTAAACTTTCATTTATTTTTACTGAGTCCTTGTGTAACGTTCCTAATTGAGCTTCGAATAAAACATCATTAATTGCCTTCTCTACGAACAATCGCTGCCTAGGATGAACATCTTTTAATTTCTTTGCCCACACTTTGGCAATGTCTAAATACTCATCATTGACATTTCCTTCTTTTGATGAATTCGCCAAATACTTACACGCGAGGCTGAGTAGCTCATTTTGTTTGGCTGTAGGGCCTTGTTTGTGTCTTTTGCTTCTTAGCCGGCTGTTGTGAAGGTAGGCCTACAATCGAGCTTGATGATGCAGCCATTGGTCTTGGGGTGGTGACCACTGTTGGTGTTTGTGGTAAAGGTGACCCACAGTGGTCCTCAGAATGCTGTTCTACCTGGTTAGCGTCCGTGCATTCAGCTTGTGGTGCCTGGAAATGAAGGATTCAATCAAATTAAAAAATTAGGCATTAATACGCACGCATAATGTATTACCATATTCGTAAGTTATCCATACTATCTTATTATTCTGTTTCGAACAAGAAGTCATGAGTGGATTCAAATCACAAATGATTTTGGAACGAAACACCAATAATTTTGGAACTTGGTAAAACCAACAAACTCGGGTACACATTTCTAAAACTAACTTACCTCCTTTGTGGCAACCACTTACATGGTTACATTAGCTGGAAGTTCACACGAGCCAAGAAATTGTAGGGCGTTGAATACCCAAGATGTCGGTTGGTAAATCTCCTCGGATCCAGCTCCAGAGCGTTTTGACGCTATTTTTTTTTATCTCTTTGCGGTAGTTGGATCTCAAAGTATTTATCTTTTTCCTAACATCTTCCTTGGTAGCGTCCGGCTTAATTTTCTGATAGCACTCTAAAAATTTTTAACAGTGCCGAATTGCGCTTGTGTTTATTCATATAATCAGGACGACGAATGTCCCACAGTTCCGGGAGTGTTTCATATAATTATATAAAGTTTTGTAATAACTCACGGTCATGGTCTTTGGCACATTTAACACCTAATAACATTGTTTCTTCAACTGCACTGTCATCTTCATCGTTGCAGAGAGTAACGCCTTCAGAAACCTCCTCCATCGTTCGTGCTTTTACTTATACTGATGGAAAAACTGACAGTAATACTGATGGTTTTACTTCAAGAAATTTAGATATTCATCAGTACTTCTCATCATTCCATCAGTATTCACCCTACACGATCAGTAATACTGTCACTATTTCTTAATACTGACAGTATTACTGACCGTATAGGGTGCCCTTTAGGCTCCTTTTACACAAGCGAGGTGCCAGTTCTCTTTACCACTAGTAAGGCATTGAGTCTTACGGAAAATTTCTCACGAGCACGCGTGAGCTGAAGCTCAGTGCAGAAATAGCCTTATTTCAAGTTGTACGTGATGGGAAAAAAAACCAACCGTAGCCGTCTTCGATACAGAGCAATTTATTGAAGCGATTCGACTACGGCCAGCATTGTGGGACACCAGCTGTAATGATTATAGTAATCGAAACAAGAAAACTACGTCATTCTCGTGATAGATTGAACTGCTGATGTGAGGGAGAGTTCGGGGTCTGAATCCCGGTCGGGTGTATTGAAATTGTTTCCCACTTTTCCTCCATTTATTATTATTATTATTATTATTATTATTATTATTATTATTAGCACCGCGTCTTACTACCCGTTCGGGTTATACGCACTTACGCTAATGTGTAATGGTAGGCTGATTGTGAGATGAAATGGAGGACCTACAGTTTAACGTGGGATCCGAACCACGGTGGAGGCCTGGCATTCCCCACATTCACAAGATGTCTTGTCAGAGGTGAAGGAAGGGTTTGGTAATCAGATAAATCTGTGCCGGGACCGAGGATTGACCCCCGGCCGCCAGCACAGAAGTCTGACACCTTACCCCTAGACCGTTCCTCCATTTAAAGATGGGTAAGCTGTATTTATTATTATTATTATTATTATTATTATTATTAGCAACGCGTCTTACTACCCGTTCGGGTTATACGCACTTAAGCTAATGTGTAATGGTAGGGTGATTGTGAGATGAAATGGATGACCTACAGTTTAACGTGGGATCCGAACCATGGTGGAGGCCTGGCATTCCCTACACTAACAAGTTGCGATTAATACACGTCTTGTCAAAGGTGAAGGAAGGGTTTGGTAATCAGATAAATCTGTGCCAGGACCGAGAATTGACCCCCGGATCCCCAGCACAGAAGTCCGACACCTTACCCCTAGACCACCAGGTCACGAGCTGTATCTAAATGCTACCTTATTCATCCCTACTCTGATAGTATAATATGCGGATAGCAACGGGTGGCAAAACGTGGTGCATGACTGGCATTCCCGCTATACTTGTAACACATTGTAGAGACGAGATTTCCGGGGCAAAGCGGTAAACCCTGACCACCTTGACTCGCCAATAGTGTTGTCCGTCTTTCGCCAGAACTTGTCTTGTGTCGGAGAAAGAGGACGACCTTCGTAAATTGATTCGTATTACCGACATGAGCAAACAACATCAACAAACTGCTCCTATTGTAACTAAACTCTCTAGTGGGATTCTTGAAGGAACAACCGTTTACAAAAATAAAAACATTCTATTTTTTTGCAATCAACATTTATATAACTGCTTCGGTGGCCACATTGTCTAACGCGCAACTTTCGCAATAGACTAGACTTCCGATGACGGGAATATCGAGGTTCTAATCCCGGTTGGGCTTACAGAGTTTTTTACTAAATGGTTTTCCATTCTCCCTCCATGCAATGTAGGTATACATCCTCTAAATTCAACCTTCCTCATCATTAAATATGTTAATGTAGTTAGTACATATACATATAACCTGAACGGCTAGTAAGACACAGTGCAAAAAATAAAAATAATATTATTTTATCATATTAGTAATAATATTTTATAGGTATTTACACTAACCGTAAAAAATGACAGTTTCAGATCTCATGACTTGACGTATTAATATATGAAAAGTGTTTTAGTACCTTTTGTTCCCGTCAAAAACGTTTCTTCCTGTCAGATTCGAATTCATAAGAAGAGTCTTATCTGTTACTTGATTTACTTTCACATATTCATACGTCAAGTCATGTGTTCTGCAGATATTACTATTTATAGATATAATCAATATCTATAAAATAACTCTAATACAGAAAAAAACCATCAATGCTGGACGCAAAAAATATATGTTGGTGTTTTCTAGAATGCCCTTCCTATTCTGTACATCCTCAGAGTGGCTTAGTCCCGCCCGCGTGAAACTTGTTGACAGTTGCGTCAAAATGTCTTCTTGAGGAGAAGAGTGTCATCACGTTTTGTTTTGCTGCCCACCTTCAACCTGGTCGTGGGCTCGAAACAGGTATGGCGACTATTTTTTCTGGTGCTGTTAAAGCCTCAGCGTGATGGGAACTAATGTATCCCAGCTCAATACTAGGTCGAAACGATCTCACACTGGAACTATAGTAGGATCGCTGTAAGAACGTAAGGTTTATTATTATTATTATTATTATTATTATTATTATTATTATTAGCACCGCGTCTTACTAACCTTTCGGGTTATACGCACTCGCTAATGTGTAATGGTAGGGTGATTGTGAGATGAAATGAAGGACCTACAGTTTAACGTGGAATCCGAACCACGGTGGAGGCCTGAGCATTCCCCACATTCACAAGAACGTAAGGTTTAAATTACTATGTAGTAGTCGTACCCAGGGGAAAAGTCACTTAAGTAAACTTTCTTGGTGATCTGGTGGTTTAGAGGTAAGGTGTCGGACTTGTGTTCTGGGGTCCGGGGTTCAATCCTCGGTCCCGGAACAGATTTATTTGATTGCCAATCCCTTCCTCCACCTCTGACAATACGTGTATTAATTACAGCTTGTGAATGTGGGGAATGCCAGGCCGCCACCGTGGTTCGGATCCTACGTTAAACTGTAGGTCTTACATTTCATCTCACAATCACCCTACCATTACACATGAGCGTAAGTGCGTATAAACCGAACGGGTAGTAAGACGCGATACTACTACTACTACTACTAATAATAATAATAATAAACTTTCTTGCTTTTTCAACTCGCAAGATTTTAGTAGAGTTCATTGACAGTTTAGACCAACGTTATTTAACCTTTTTTTTTTGTTCGCGTAACCTCAGATATGAATTATATTCAAATTTGCACCCCCAAAGTTATTGATGGCATTTATACCGTATAGTTATTATCTCAAATATTTGTGGAGATACGATCAAAATTGGAAATTTATGCCTATGTAAAGTACCCTTAAGTCATTTTCATGGGAAAATTAGAATTTCCATTTTGTTTGTAATTTTAAACAGTGCCTAGATACAACATTTAATAAAAATCCTAAAAGTGGATTTTCTGAAAATTGATTTTTTTTTATCTTTTCGCCCTTCAATAAACTACCCTTAATTTTAGGTTTGGCTATCTAATTCCATAAACATTTAGGGAATCTTGTTAAACCCTCTATACCAATAATTAGCCCGATTGGTAAAATGGTTTCGACTTTAGGTTGAAATACAAACAAACGGCATTGTTAAAACAACTTTTTCGATTTCGGGGGGTCATGAAATGTCGACATTTATCAAAATCTCAACTTTTTTTTTTTTTGTGATTTCAATACTTCTCGCTCCGAGGGATCAGGAGATAGTGAAAAGTGAAAGAAGGAAGATTTCAATATTTGCGTGACTTAAGATGCATCCCGCACATCACACACTCGCATATCCACCAAGTAGAACTACATACCTGAACGTGCGCGCTTCGTTAGTGTGTTGTCATCGTCAACTTTTCAATAAGCTATCAGATGTAATTTTTGACCTTGATCAAAACCTAAAAGTGCACCGCGCTGCGAATATTTCTGTTTCCTACTCAAGCAAGCTATGTAGTTACTTACTCGTGTTTATACAATATGGCGTGTGACATGACGTCATATCCGTTCAAATATATAACAGATAATGTTAGTTTTTATAAAAGGTGGAAAACAGAAATTTGATCGGTTTTGTGGTAAGACAGCGTCTTAATACCCGCAATAACATGCGATTGATTAATTTGTAGGTTGTATCAATTGGTACGCTTGCCTGGTTTTAATATTTTAATGTTGCAAATTTGCATTAATATAGATACTATACAGTAATTAGTTACTTTGTTGTTTTATAATTATAAAGATATATTATATTTGTATTGCTAACGTTAAAAAAAAGTTTGGTAGGCCTACTGTTTTTATTTTACGCCATTTTAAGTAGAGATTTAATATAAAGTAGTATTGACTTTTTAAAGTAAATTCTTCACATGGGTTGGTTGAGCAAAGCACAAATAGTGACGTTTGTGATGAAGAAATCATTGTTACTTTTTACCATTTCCTTATAATTAGTGAATACAGAAACGTAGAGCATAGATAAGATGCATCTTGGGTTCGAAATTACGCCAATTCTTTACGCTCTCCAGAACAGATTTGCATTGTACACCTCTCCGTTTTATACAAAAAATTGATGTAAACCTGGCAGCATAATGGTACAAAAAAAAAGACTGAAAATTAATGTGATGGTTGGCACTTTTTTATTTTAATCAGCATTTCTTGGATATTGAGTTTTATTTTTTAATAGAGCATACCGAAAATAGCTTTTCACCTCAAGTTGACATCGCTGTTAAGTTTTTATAAGAGTCAAGAGTTGAAAATTCGATGGTGCTGCACATGGCCGCAATGGTATAAGATTTTGGTAGGAAGAATAGTATATTTTAGTTACTAAAGTTACCAAAACAATATTAATATATTTATGCATCAAGTCATGTTATTTGCAGCTTTCACTTTTGATAGATATTTAAATAAATACGTATAAAATAACACATAAAATATAGTAAAATGTTATCACTGTTGGCCGCAAAGAAATATTTTTGAATTTTCTAAACCGTTTTCCCAACCAAACTCAGCTAAGGGGGAGGCGGTGTATAGAGTAGAATTAGGGCTAGGGGGGGGGGGGGGAATTCGAGACTTGAGGACTTAAAAANGAATTCGAGAATTGAGGACTTAAAAATAAATACAAATATGCGCACGAACGAGTGTCTTACTTTTGGCCGATACCTAATAGATGAATAATTAATTACCACTGATAAGCAGTGTTGCCAATACCGCAATTATAAAAAAAATCTTACTTATTTTGGAAAACGGATTGAAACTAAACAGGTCTTCAATTCTCAGTTGATTTTTGACGTTATTTACTCATTGATCGACACCCCATAGTTGCCTCCAGGAGGATGCGCCCTCCAGGCTGGGGACTACTGCTTTAATGAATCCTGGTCCTGGAGTAGGCTACATCTTATCTGACTGACCACGTCCGAGATGGAGGAGGTTGAAAGAGATGGAATACCTACCTAGCTCGCCTACATTCCTTCGTCCCCCCCCTCCCTTCCTCTTCAACTCGCCTCGTTCACTGGTTGGCGGCAATGGTCGGTACCTGTTGGCTCGCGAAATTCTGGCGAGAGGTCGTCACGATAAGTAGCCGTATTCCCGCGTCTTACCAACCGGAGGTCATTTAGGAAATCCCATCGAATTTTGTACCCAGCAGGGATTCGAATTCCATATCTCTCAGTCACCGGCTATCCATACAAGACGATACTGATGACTTTGCCCGCATGCACACCGATGTGGGCCACAAGGGATACTTTTGGTTTTAAGTTGTTATTTTACTTGGTCATCCTTTTTCTCTTTAATTATTTAATCAAAATGTTTTATTCGAGGTATCACAACGTAGGCTTACATTTTTTGAATCGGCTTATAAGCATTCGATTTAGAATTTAAAAAAACTTGTGTTTTTATATAACTGACACAATGCCAAGTCCCCTGGCCATTAATAATTCTTCACTGAGAAACGGGGAACCCTTATTTCACCAAAGATTAATATCTTTCGGTTTCAGCGGTAATCCTTACCAGGATTCTCGTGCTCTTAAGGAAGACGCTTAACTGATTGAATTTTCGACTTTAGGTATTTTAAGTTCAGGTATTTATCGGCTCACGACTTACACATTAACTTAATTAAGGACAATACTTTTTTGGATACCTTACCTCAGGGGCTACCAAACTGGGTTGACCGAAGGACCCCTTGCACCAGAAAAAATGCATGCTGGCTGGTGCCCCATAACAAAATGTACACTAATAATATGAATTTTCAATAGCGACAGTTTAATTTTACAAGTTTAAAAGTATAAAAAATCACACGCCCTTCTTTGGCAAATGTCCCTTATTCATATTTGAAACAATTAGCAATCCTAATAATTACTGATGCTATTTTATAGTGTCAAAAACAGATAAATTTTATCTTCTTCTTATATATAAAATTCTCGTGTCACAATGTTCGTTCCCGTACTCCTCCGAAACGGCTTGACCGATTCTCATGAAATTTTGTGAGCATATTGAGTAGGTCTGAGAATCGACCAACATCTATTTTTCATACCCCTTAGTGATAAGGGTTGTCCACCCTTAACATTTTTCTATAATTTTTAGACATTTTTTAATATCTTTATTTTTTTTATTATGTCGCATAAAAAAATACATACAACCCTAAATTTTTACCCTTTTATCACCAACCCCTATTTTTTAATAGCCATTTTAGTAATTTAATCATTTTTCATCCCCGGTCGATAACTGATCAATCGTCATGTGCCAATTCAATTCAAACGTATTCAGTTTCCGATTAGATTGGCATTTGCAATGACTATCAACAAATCCCAAGGTCAAACGATGTCTATTTGTGGCTTAGATTTGAGAACACCATGTTTTTCACACGGACAATTATACGTGGCATGCTCTCGAGTGGGTAAACCATCCAGTTTGTTTGTGTTAGCTAAAGATGGACTAACAAAAAATATTGTTCACGCTATGGCATTAAGAGATTGATATTGTTTGTTAGTGTTACTGTCGTAATTGATTAATTAATGATATATAATTTTAAGGAATAAATTATAATAACTTAAAAATAATGTTTGCCTTTTGTTATTTTTATATTCCCTCATCGTTCACAGCGCTCCATGCCTATTTCACGCATATACCACATTCTTACACACTTACAATAAGTAAGCTATTTTTTGTCTACACTAGAAATTACTTAAAAATTATTTATATGGCAAAACAACGTTTGCCGGGTCAGTTAGTAATGTTATAAAATTACCTTACAAAGCCTGAGATAGCTATGGCGGACACCCTGGCCTCCGCGGAGCACAGTTTGAAAAACATTGCTTGGCTCAGCTGCTAACGCGCTTGTATGTTGAGCCAAGGGTCTAGTGTTAGATTCCCAGCAAAGCCGATAGTTACTTATTATGAATTAGGGTATGTTCTATTTTACAAAAGGGAAAGATTAACACTCTTTGTTACCCACACCTTTGTTAACTTGGTGGTGTCAAGCTTGCAATATGCTATACTGCTCACGAGGGAGAGGTCGAGGTCGAGGTTCGAATCTGTACAGGTTATAATTAATGTAGGGTGATTTTTCTGCATTTAATTTAAAACTGTGATTTTTTCATCCTTTCTCCATGCGGATGTAGGTGGATTTCTTCTTAATTACTTTCCCAATCTCCAACTCTTATAATAAATTGTTAGTGTCCCGTGTGTTAATCGTTTAATGTAAAATATCTCCTTCTTTAGTATTTATCTCTTTTCTTTATAATATTTAAATGTTTAGCATAGGCCTACTCTCTTTCTTTCGATATTTGTTTATTTTTCTACTTTTATCTCTTATTTTTTATTCTTATTTTTACCATATTTTTTTGTGTTATAATTTTTTGTTGCTTCCCTCTATTACGTTTTTTTTAGCACCGTGTATTACTACCCGTTTGGGCTATCAACACATGTACTAATTACACTAATTTGTTATGGACGAGGAAGGTTGAATTCAGAGCAGACTACCCGAATTTGCGTGTAAAACCATTTAGGGAAAACCACCCTCAGTACACCCGACCGGGATTCGAACTTTTGTTGCGAGAATGGCTCCATAAAGCTTTCGGCCATATAAGCGGGTCTAATAATCTCTTATCATCAAACTCTTCCACTCGTTTTTTTCCCCTCTGTGTTACTTTAGGTACCTACTATCTTTTTAAGTTTTCTCTCCTTATCTACCTCTTCTTTCCTTCCCTCTGTCTATTTGTCTCTCCCACAGTTGAACCTGACCGGAACAGCTGCCCGAGACCCGATGCCAACATGTTCTGGCCCGAGACACGTGTAATTTGTTCGCAACAACTCGAGTACAAGATGGTGTTTCTTTGGACTTCGTTCGTATTATATTTTTTTTTGAGAAGTGGCCAAGAAATCACGCGACTAAATGGACCGACCTCCTCCCTCTACCCCTCACAAGTATGAGAGGGTGACGATGTTAGAGCTGTCAAGACGCCAGTAGGGTCGGAGGGGAGGTACAGCTGCGAAGCGTCTTGTGTGTCTCCACCCCTAGATCAGAAAATCCACTTCCATTAGAGGTCCCTAAGGATGGTCTGGTCTGTCTCTTAAGGCGCTAGAATAGTCGAGCAGAAATTTATAAACGCCAGAAACCAAGTGGGCTTATATCGTTATTGGGTGGAGCCGCCCGGCAGTAGGAGAACAAACAGGAGTAGTAGGGAAGAAGGAAAATACATATGACAATGCAATTTGTGTTGTGACCCCCTTTCTTAAAATACTATTGCATCATTCGATTCTTAAAGGTACATTCTAAACTACTATACCAGTTAGGCCTACTTTTCGTTTCCTGGACACTTAGCTCTTAATGATCAACCAATATATGTGAATTTTTTGGCTATTCACAGTGGAAAATTTCTACTTTTAAGCTATGTTTACCACTCTATATGTGCATAGGGTCATGGGAAATATTTTTAGGCCTATATTCATTCCCGTAAAAAATACCAAACTCTTCTAGGTCCCTATTCTTAACGATTTTATCAATATTGAACCTAGGCATAATATCTGATTGGCAATAGCTCAGCAACCTTATAGCGTAAGCGCTGAGACGCGTTGCAAACGTCCAGAAAGCCCGCGTAATTTAAGAAGTGGTTTATTATTCCAATATATAGTTCACTTCCAAAATGGTGGTGAAAAGTATCAAATGTCTTACCCACCTGTTTTGGTGGCCGCATAGTCTAAGGCGTCACTCTCGCACTAGATTATATTGCCGATTGTAGGGCTATCGGGGATAGAATCTCGTTTGGGTGTAGGCCTACTGATGGGGCGGGGGG
>CABEEJ010001570.1:63732-82880 GCA_901482245.1 Timema douglasi
GGGGTATTTCCTAACTGGTTTTCCACTCTCCATTCACTCGAATTCATGCACATTTCTTCTAAATTCAACCTTCTTCATTCCTAACTCACCAGCCTAATTAGAAGGCTACATATGCCTATAATCTGAACAGGTAGTAAGACGCGGTTCTATATAAACATGTCCCCATTAGGATTAAAAACCTTATATTTTATGTTTTATAGTAAAAATAAATAGAATGGAAATATGAAATAAGTTTATTTTCAATGACGTTTCACACAAAATTCAGCAGTTTCGCTATCAAAGTAAGTGTTTAAAAAAACCAGTGGATCCGGCCTCCCTCAGTCACTCATTGAGGCGGGGTGGTAAGGAACGCGAGCTTAGATCCATAATTTTGCAGTTTTCATGACCAAAAACATATTCTAGCCAAAATAAATATAACTTTCCTTCAGAAGATAGGTTTAGTTCCATTTTATGAATAATGTTATCCCACCAGTGCTCTTGAATATTAGTCATGAGCCTCGCTGCAGTTGACCAGAAACTTTTTAAATAAAGAGAAAGTCTTGGTCGAATAATAGGGATATCCATAAGAGATAGTTAACAACTTTTGTTATTACTATATGTCGAAAATTAAGCTAAACAATATTTGATTTATTTTAGCTCATAATATTTTTTGTCATAAAAACGGAAAAATACGAACCGTAACTCGCGCAATCGATGGTCACAACAAAACATAAATTAGGATTGTTTAAGTGGTTTTTGAAACTTCACAGCTGCAATTCCCCTTTTAAATACCTTAGTCTAAGGATGATATTTGCCTTCAAGCAACCTTAAGGTGTCGATCAAGGGAACGCGAGAAAAGACCAGTTTTTTTTTTGCAGTTTATATAGTAACACTTTTTTGTCCAAAATATTAATTTTCTTCTCATGGCGATGTCAACAAGTCTCGAAAACCTCTAATGAGCATAGCAGCATTAGACGAGATACTTTTAAAATGAATAAAAAAAAGCTGTCATTAAATTCTAGAACATCCTTGACGGATAATATTCAACAACTGTTGATGTCACCATGTGAATAAATTAAACTATTATGTTTGTATTGAAGCAATATTTCATCTGTTTTGACAACAAAAAATATTTGCTATAAAAACTGCAAAAACATCTTTACTCGCGTCCCTTACATTCCCACCTTAAGTAAGTTACCTATGATCTTTTTATTTCTCTCTTTCTTATACTTTTCCCTCCCTTCCCGTTTTGAACTAACATCTGCTTCCGCTTTTGTTTTCCGTGAAACATGGAACTGCGGCGAGTTTTTTTTTTTTTTTAGCGCGGCATCACGTATAAGATGGGGTCTGAATGTCTGATACATTTGGAAATAGGGTGCATTAAGGGGGGGAGGGAAGAGGGGGGAAGACGCCCGTAATCGTAACACCTCCATCTTCTCTCACTAGGAAGTTACTATCTTATTCTTTGCGGTGGGACTGAAACTAATATTTTACCGCAGACTAATGCTATATGTTGAACTCGTCCTATAATCTTGTCTTTTTTACGTATCAAAAGAGTTTCCAACCAGTTTATTACATCTCGTGCCTTCTAAAAGTCTGACTTTGATTGTAAGAACAGTTTGGAAAATTCAAACATATTTCTTTGCGACCAAAATTGTTATATAACATTGCATTACTGTATAATTTGTGCTATTTTACAGGTATTGATCATATCTAACAAAAGTGACAGCTTCAGACAACATTCCTTGACGTATGAATATATTAAAATTGTTTTAGTGACTTTAGTAACGACGAGATACTGTTCTTCCTACCGAAATCAGGGTACAACATCAATACTCATACCCTAGAAACTAGAACGTACAAACTACATAGATAACTTTGTTCTTGAAATTTTTATTGTAACTCTTGTTAAAAAATACATACGGTGAGTATTTTCCTAGCACTTCGTCTCACCCGTCAAGGTTAAACGCATATGTACTCATCACGCTAATGTGTTGAAGATGAGTAAGGTGCCCGTATTGTCGTGTAGGAAGAATGGAACACCACTCAGTAAAAATAACCCTCACTACACCCGACCGGGACTTGATGCCCCCGTCATTGACAGCCATTTCGAGAGTGATTCTTAGACCAGTGATATTCAACCTGGGGTACGTGAAGATATCTTAGGGGGTACGTAAAATGTATTACTGTATATTTGTATCATTTAGAAATTATTATTTAATACATTCTTTTGGATGTAATTTATTTTAAATTTAGATTATAGAGGTACATAGTTAAAGATAATTTTTTATTTAGCACCATGTCATACTACCCGTTCGCTTTATACGTGTAAGTACTAATTACGCTAATGAGTTAGAGATTTGGAAGGTTGAATTTATAGGGAAAACCACCCCATTTCACCCGAGCGAGAGTCGAACCTCGATCTACCGGTCCTCGGCAGTCTGTCTCTACACGAAACTAGCGCGTTAGTCAACTATGCCATCGAGGCAGGTTCAAAGCGAAATTATATCTGGGGTTACGCGAACAAAATAAAAACCAGTTTTATTACCACTGCCTTATACCACGCTATCACCGAAGCGGGTTCCAAAATAATTAAAACTACAGGCAATTTTTTGTTTGTTTTTTGTTTCACTAGAGGATGAATATAATATTCAGTTCGTTTTATTCACATTTTATTAAATACAGTTTTCAGACCATGTAAAATTGTTACTTTACCAAGCGTGGCAGAAACGCAATTTAGAATTTTTCAAACATATTTTCAATATTCACAAAATGTAACTGTCTTATTTTAATTATTTTGTTGACGATTACTTAAAAGTGATAGTTGCAGAACATGTTTTGACGTATGGAAGTAATTAAACCCGTATTGGTGTGCACGTGGACTAAATGACAGGCTCATCTTGTCTGGGTCTCCGGTGACGGGGAGATCGTTGCTCGACTCCCCACCAGGGAGCTTTTTACTATATTTCTTCAGTCTTTCGCTACGCAAATGCGAGCAAAATTCCTCTCAATTTTACCCTCATTGTCCCTATCCCATTATCATACGGGTAGTAAGACGTTGTGGTAAAAATAAACAAATAATATAATGAAAGTAGCGTTAGAAGCTTTTATGCCAGATTTTTATCACCAACTTCTCTACCTCTCACTATTTATTATGTTTCTAGTATGAAGTATCAGTCTTTTCTCGGGAGAAACAGTTTACGGTAAAAAGGTGCAAAAAGTATAAAAGGATAAAAATATAAATTGAGGGAAAATTAGGGTAGGCCCACTTCATGCTAAAATGTTTGCTTATCTAATAAAAATATAAAGGTCTAAAGGGGTATAAATGGCAAATATAGGTAAAACGCTGGAAAATGTTGGAAAAAGAATAAAAAGTGTAAAGATTATAAAAATGACAAAAAGTATAAAAAAGTCAGTAAATTTAATAAAAATAAAAGGGTAGAAATTTTAAAAGAGCTAAAACAAGTGAAAGAGTGAAAAATGCAAGACGCGTTGAAAGGTGTTAAAAGGGCAAATAATGCAAAATGGGTAAAAAGTGTTAAAAAGGCAACATGAATAAAAACAGGCAAAAAGAGTCTCATCTGTTTTTAAAAAAAGTTGGAAGGGTTTAAAAAGTATAAAAGGTAAACCTAATCAAAATTGTAAAATTCCTGCTTCCAGGTATACAAGGCAACCATAACTCGCATTCCAAAGATTTATGAAATATACGCTAATACTAATATTTCTTCAATATCTCTGTTTTTAAAATTTTTTGTAGTAAAACATATTAAATTCCATCTTCGAGGTGCACATTATTGTGCACAAGAGCTACTAATTTTAAAATTTCAGACCTCCGCGTGCGGTAGATATCTCTTGACAGTCGAACAAACTCTTCATTTTATTAATAAAGAAGATTAAAGTAAAAACAAATCACTATTATTGTAAAGTTTTGAGAAAAATGGAAGAGGGATAATCCAGATTCTATACCAAATAATGGTGAGCACAGGTTTACAATACTAATGAGCATTTAAATTTGCGATTATTGATTCTTGGGTGAAATATTAATTAATTTGGAAAAAGGTTCACGATAGGCAGGCTAACAAAACATTTGTTTCAATATTAACACAAGTGGAATTCATAATATTTTCCTTTAGAGGCCAGGCTACAAATAGGTCTACATACTTTTAACACAGAGTGTACAAGTTTCGAGGCGATCTTTACTCGTGTAGTTACAGAAAATTATGCTGTAAAAAAGATGATCGGAGGACCACAGCGTTAGGGGCTACGCGTATATCGCTCCTGCCTATTATGTCCCAAACTGACGCCTTACAATCTCCGTTGAATTCTTCATTTTCTGAAAAATTTCTCTCTCGGATATATTCCCGTCTGCACCAATCACTCGAGGTCTCAAACTGATTTCCAAGCAATCCTTTCTTTCCAGACCTCAAATTACCTGATGATGCCCCCCTCTCTTTGCTCTGGGCGGATGGTTAGCCTCTATCCCTCGATACTGTGGCGCCGGCCATCTTTTTTTCCTTTTTTTCCCCCTTTCCATTCTCTTATTTATCTTCGGCCAACGTTTCATTCAACGTCACTTTAGCCTAAGAGTTTTTTTATTTGGATCTCTAGCCAAGAGGCTGATGAATGGAGCTAAAGGTTTAAATCGCAGGGTGTTTCCGAATGAGGTGGTCTGCTCGGTTTACAGAGAGGATATCAAGAAGTCTTCGGAATGTACTGTGAATGCATAATTTGTTACAAATGTGATACTATCTACGTAGTAGCGGTCTTTATGTTGTTGAAAATATTCATTTTAGTTGTAGAGAAAATCGTTGAAGATAGAGAGGAGTAAGTATTAGGGAGTTTGAACCCCCTTGTTTTATTTTGGGGGAGAAGGCGCTGGGCCGATCTAAAGCGCCCCTCTCATTCCCCCAATATTTTCCATGTATGTTTAAAACGTAGGGTATTATCTAGAAAAAATATTACACGTTTAAAAAAAATAAAGGAATGGAATCTTTACGTCTTTTATAATATATTATCTACCATAATTTGCCATTATTGTTCCAACACTAAAGAAGAGAGAATTTGGTTAAAGTCGAAAGTATTTCAATCACTTCGGTTGTCGCGTGGTCTAGGGTAACGTTTTTTAAACTGAGCTTCATGGAGCCCTTGGTCTCCGCCAAAGTTATCTCTGGCTTCGTGAGACAAATTTAGAATATTTTTTTGTCGTGCTCTAAAATAGCATCAATAATTAGGATTGCGAATTTTTTTTCATATCTGAAGAAAGGGACTGCCCAAACATGTGATGTTTTCCATTTGTTTTATACTTTGTAACCTGTAAAATTTAACTTTCTTAGCTTGTATTTTTTTTCTGGTGCAAAGACTCCTTCGGTCTAAAAATCTTAGGAACTCCTGGTCTAAGGCGTTACTTTCACAATAGACTAGACTACTTAATGGTAAACTATTTAGGAAAAAACCACTTTCATTACACCCAACTGGGATTTGAACTCCGATCTCCCTGTCATTGGTAGTGTAATTTATCTTGAGAGTGACGCCTTAAAACACATGGCCACTGGAGCAGGTTTTATCAATTTCAATAGAGAATATTAATACAGTTAAATTTGTTCTAATGTTGACCGGAAAACGTAGTTTTGTAATTTCAAAATGATAGTTTCTACCTTTCACTTACTATATATCTTTACAAAATAGGGTATTAAAAATATACACATATCCCTCTTCAAATAGCTTCTAGAGCAGTGGTTTCTAACCGGGGGTGCATGGACTTTCGGAAATAAAGCTAAATATCAGCTAAGATTTGAATACATTTTTTATTTCAATCATTTTTTCAAAACATATAAGATAATTTTTTATTTCGGTATAGGCAAAACTACCTACCAGTTTAAAAAAAAATTAGGTGACCAACCAAAAAGTAATACACTCGTGCGCATGAACCTGCTTATTTTCAAATCCGCAAGCCTCTGATTTGCCTCCCAACTCTCCTCTCTATCATCCCCTTCAGCTACCGTTGTGTCTACATGCAACACCATTACATTTTCAACTCACACTTTAATAAAAACAAAACAATGCAAACCATCACACTAATTTTCAGTTTTTTGCCAATTTACGTTCAGTATAAAATAAATAATTTACCAGAACGCAATTTTTTACAAGATTTTTTTAAAACTTTCTCAAAAAAATATAAATTGAGGACGTGTGAATTTGATGATTTACCAAAGCGGACGTCATTTGAAAAAGGTTGGTAATCACCGTTCAAGAATAATCTAAAATTTTAAATTTTCACGTGGCACGATCAGTTTATCCCCTCCACTTAAATCGACCATATATGTTAGCTTGGGTTTTATGAAAAAGGATGGGAATTTTATATTTATATTAATTTTATTGCCATTTTTTTAATTTGATGTTTAATGTTGTTTTTAACTTGTAAAATATTTGTTAGATATACTGAATAATTAACTATTTCTAGTTAATGTTAAACATATTCTCAATACATTAATTCCTACAAATTAAACATCACAAACTAAAGAAGAAGAAGAATTTGACAGAAAGTTTTTTGTCCCGCCCCGTTCCTCCACCGTCCCCTCCCCCCCTCCGCCTCGCCTTACTATTCTTCCATGTCACAAGCATTTTAATCATATCCATTGAGTAGGTATGAGGAAAGTTGAGTTTAGAGAAAATTTAACCCAATTTGCGTGGAGGAGGAAACCATTAAGGAAAAACAACCCTCAGTCCACCCGACTGGGCTTCGATCCCCGAACTCTCCGCCACTGGCAAATTATACTAGAGGATCCTGACATTTAGTAGGCATGTCCACCGTTCCGGGTTTACAATGATATGAAACGATAACTTATTTATTTTCAATGAGAATTATAAGGAACGTACTTGGTAGAGTGACAATTGGTTAATTAGTTGTTACACTTCTGAGTCGTTTGGAAGTGAATACGATGTTTCTTGGCCACTCGAACACTTTTGAATTTCGGCATGACAGGGGTTCATATCCAAGCGCATTGAAGGCTGTTTGTTGGTCAAAAGTCTGTAGCTTAACGCTTTTGGCCAAGACCCAGGCAACGTCATAGTTCCACGGGGTATCTCTTGGAAATACATATCGAAGATGTTGAAATAATGTTTAAATCTCGTTGGCTTTAAAGGAAAATAAAGTTATTATTATTATGTGTTCAGTCTTACGACAGGTCTGTTCCTTTTGTCGGTGAACTTAGACCGCCAATGCGCCCTGTCCTCTGCCTTCTCCTTCAGCTAACATTATTATTATTAGCACCGCGTCTTACTACCCGTTCGGGTTATACGCACTTACGCTAATGTGTAATGGTAGGGTGATTGTAGAGATGAAATGGAGGACCTACAGCTTAACGTGGGATCCGAACCACGGTGGAGGCCTGGTATTCCTCACATTCACAAGATGTTTCAGCTAACAGATCACAAAATATGTAACCCAGTGGCAATCACCTCGACGCACAAAACGAATAAACTTTAAATTTGTTCGCTATACAAATGCGAACGACTCCTTAATTCAGTCGGTAGCGTGGCTGCTTACTGAGATAACAGGTCTCTGATTCAATTTCTACTATGGTCGAAAAACTTATAATTTGTTATATTGGAGTTTATTCTTTACCGTTGATTTTTTTTTATCGCCGCATTTTACTACCCCTTCAGGTTATACGCTTACGTACTAATTACGCTGATGGTTTTAGGACTTAGGAAGGCAGTATGTAGAGGAAGTATACCCTCATTTTCGTGGAGGGAGAGTATAAAATACTTAATAAACAACAACAAAAAGAACACCCGATTGAGATTTGAACCTTGATCTCCCCGTTATTGGCAGTATAGTCTACTGTGAGAGTAGCGCGTCGTTAGACCACGCGGCTACCGAAACGGGTTCACCATTGATTAATTGACGGTTTGGGGCACTGTGTTTTGTGTCTCTTTTACTAGAGTTAAGTTAGTTTGTAAGATATGATGATAATCCAGAAAGAAGACGTTAAATACCTTTACTAATTTATTTTTCTTAATGTGGTTCCATTCCGAACAGTAATTACTTTGTGGTTCGTAAAAGTATTTTTTTATTTTTATATTATAACGAGCAAACGTAAATTTAAAAGCAATTAAGAAATTGCACAGAATATCTGATCTCGGCCGCTCCTTAGATATCCGCTTTCATTAAGTTATAACCACGAGAGTAATTAATATCGCCGAAATGAGAGCATTTGTATGCGCTGGATTCACCCAAGAACGTTGGAGCATTTACTCGCTACGCCTCTCACTCATTTGATGGCTACGGCAGGAAGCTCTCTTTATATTTACAGTGAGACACGCATCGGTGGGCGCGCGGGCTAGATGCCAAGCTCATCTAGTCTGGTTTGTGGGTGATGGGGAGGTCGGGGTTCGAGTTCTGGCCGGGTGTACTGAGGGTGTTGTTTTTTTCCTTAATAATTTCTCTCTCCCCCACCACTCAAGTGTGGGTACATTTACTCTAAAATCTACCATCCTCATTTCTACATTAGATTAAACCGTTAAAAACTCATGTATCAAACGTACCCATTAGAGAAAATTGAAAATTTTTAAAGTTAATTTGGTTTACCAACAGTTTTATATAATAGCTTACAAAAAAAAAATGTTTCCTAGCCCTGAGTCTTACTTTACTATCTACCAGGAATATTCGAATATTTACATTATAGGGTGGAGATAGGAAAAGGGGTAGAACTTAAAGGCCACGCACCCTAATTTGATTAGAGGGAGAGTGGGAAACAATCTGGGGGAAATACCTAGGTATACACGACAGGAATGCTAACCCTTACTTTACCGCCATCAGCAAACTAGGTACGGTAAGACTGACGTCTCTATCCGTGTGCCCACCTGTGATGGTTAGGTAGTTAATAGCCATTGGGTGTCTGAATAAAAGAAAAAGTAAGCTCACCTCCTGAAAAGTAAATCCTTGTGCTAAGGACGAATGGAGGAGCTGAAATATTAACTCATTGGTAATACGAATTATTTATTCCTATGCATTTTACTGGACTGAAATAAAAACAAATCCATTAAACTTTTAAAAAGCTTTCCGTTGGATGAGTGAAATGTTGATCTAAAGAGGTGGACGTGGGATGGGAGGGTGGGGGGTAGGGAGCATAACAGGTCAAGGGCCCCTACTCCGATCCCCCGGGATTCACCACTGCCATCTGTTGGTTCCTAATGGAGTTCTACCTTGTAAGATAATTCATGATTTATTTATTCCATTTTGAGAGAGAAGGCTTGGTTTTTTACTGTACTTTAGGTTGGTGCTTAGCGCACTGGTGGTCACATGGTATAATACGTCAGGTTCACAGTGAGACTGGATTGTTTGACTGGTGACGGTTAAGTAGAGGCTTGGATCTCGAGTGTATTGTCTGGGGTTGAGGTTGGTGGCGTATCCCACCCGTGATTTAACTTATCATTGGTGACCTGGTGGTCTACGGGTAAGGTGTCGGACTTCTTTGCTGGGGGTTCGGGGTTCAATCCTTGGTCCCGGCACAGATTTATCTGATTACCAAACCCTTTCTTCACCTCTGACAAGACGTGTATTAATCACAACTTGTGAATGCGAGGAATGCCAGGTCTCCACCGTGGTTCGGATTCCACGTTAAACTGTAGGTCCTCTATTTAATCTCACAATAAACCTACCATTACACATTAGCGTAAGCGCGTATAACCCGAACGGGTAGTAAGATGCGGTGCTAATAATAATAATTTATAATTGTGTTTTTTTTCAATACACTCTCCACACGAATGCTTTTCCTCTTTAACTACAGTCTTCATTTTTAACTCGTAGATCAAACCGTCGAACAACTCTAGTACTAGAACACTTCATGAAACAAGATTCTATTTAAAATGCGTTTTATATACACAACACACGATTTGACTTAAACCACGTGTGTTCTATGCGTTAACTCGGCCGGAATTGCGTCTGCTTACTGGTTTAAAGGTTCCGGTATCGATTCTTAATGAGGGAAGAAAATATAGTACTGTTAAATTGGGTTTACTATCTCCAATTAAGTTACCAATTATGGGTTTGGTGTCTGGCCGTTGTGTATGTACATGAATTAATTCAGGATAAGACCCTACTCGCTTTCATAAGAACCACACACGTCTTACTCTCAGTCAAGGTTATACTCATATTTATACCTACTACAGTAGCCCCTTGGCTTCTTTTGTGCTGGCTGACAGCTCACAGCTGACTTCAGACAGCTTTAAAAAGTTAACAGACCAAATTACGTATCCCTACGCCAAACCATATGATCTGCAAAAACACGTGTTTAGCAGCTGTCACTTTTGACGGCCAAAATTTAGGCATATACCTAAATGTTGACTGTCAGAAGTCAGCTGTGAGCTGTCAGTCAGCACCAAAGAAGCCATGGGATTACTGTAACTACGCTAATGTGTTAGGAATAAGGAAGGTTGAATTGAGAGGAAGAGTACCTGAATTTGCGTATAACGGTAGTGGAAAACCATTTAGGAAAAAACCCGACCGAAATTCGAACCCCGATCTTCTCCTCCCCCTTCCCCCCATTAACATTATATAGCAACAGTGACGCCTTAGACCAAGCGACCACCCGAAGTAGGTCCAATTTCAATTATCTTCTTTCTAAAATATTTTATAAAATTCGCTTGGGATTGAATCAGGTTCACCTATACCTGCGGTAGGCGTCTTTATCGTCTCGTTTACGAGAAATGACAATGATAAAGTTTAAGCGCAAGTCATAAAAGTTACTAGTTTGTGCCGTGTCATGAACAAAAAAACAAAAAAAGAAATTATGGTATTTGTTAACTTCTTAAATAGTTGATTGCGTCGGCCATGACGATGCAATGAACGAACGGTGCACGCACGCTCTATTGTGAACAGGATTTGCAATATTAATCCTACTCTTTTAGCGAGGGGCTTTGACACAATCTACCGACAACCTCTATTTGAGCACGCGGACTAAACGTCGAGCTCATTTACATTGGTTTGTCAGTGACAAGCTGAGGACGTGGTGTTTGGGTTTTGAATCCCGGTCGGATCTACTGAGATTATTTTTTGTCCAAATGGTTTCCCACTTTCTTTCCACGAAAATTCGGATATATTATAACTAAAATGCTTCCTCCTTCATTCTTACCCCATTATAATAATTATACATAATTTATAACTATATCTTAAACATGTGGTAGCATTTTGGGATAAAAAAAATTAAGAGTCCTGATCGAGTGTACTGAATATTTTTATCTAAGCTATTTCCGACTGACCTTCAACGCAAATACGGGTACATTTAATCTAAATCATACCTTCTCTACACATATTTCATAAGTGCAATTAAATGCAGGTATCTTAGAAGGCTAGTAAGACGTAGTGCAAGTTGTTTTCTACCGGCATATTTAGTTTGCAGTGACATAAGCTAGGCTCAATTTCACGATCTTGGCTGGATTTGCGTTCCGGTGGAAGACCGTTATAACATGTTAAGGTTCACTAAGAAGATATTTACCAGGGTTCAAGGTCCGAACCTTGTTCCAGCGGTCCGAGAGCAAGGTTCAGTGGTGAGGACTGGAGATGCTCCTGTACAAGGATTTTCAACCTTTCTCGACTCACGGCACACTGAACGTAGCACTAAAATGGTCAAGGCATACCATCAGGCTTTGATTTTTCTATTTTATCTTTCTAAGCACTGCGTCTTACTATACCGTTTGGATTACATACATATATACTATTTAGACTAACTTGTTAGGGTTGAATAAGATTGAATTTAGAGGATGTGTACTTGCATTTTCATGAAGGGGAGTGTCAAAACATTTAGGGAAAACACCCGACCGGAATCCGAAGCCCCATCTCCCCGTCATCGGCAGTCCATTCTATTGCAAGTGTGACGTCATAGACACCTAGTGACTAAAGCATGCGGTCACCGAAGCGGGTATCTTTTTTTCCTTCTAAGTAGAGATGTAATTAAAAAAAAGGTTCTAAGATTGTGTTTTAAAAGTTCAGTAAATAAGTATTATATGTATTTACCTAAACCACAAAATATGGATAAATGATAGGTGACCTGCCAAATATCGTCGCCCAAGATACGTAGTGCATTTCCTCAACTTTTCAGGGGAGCCAATTTAACGTTTTCGTCGCTGACCACTCCATTTTTCTGGACGTTCCCATCGGCTATTTTCTCAGTCGGGGTTTCACTTTGTCACAACAAAAACAAACACCTGGACTAGGTCTACGTTCAGACGACTGTACACGACCGAAAGATTCGTAAGTTTTACGCCCCGCTAGATAATATACGACCACCGTCGGTAGAACAATCGAGGGCGTCTTGACCACTAGTTTGGTAAGTACACGACTGATGCGGTCATAAGTCTTATAATTGACACCGTGAGAATCCACCTTTAGAATGGCTTGCTGATGATGGGGAAATCTAGGTTTGAATCTAGGTCGGGTCTATTGAGAGTGGATTTTCCTAAAATGGTTTCCCATTCTCCTTCCACGCAAATACAGGTAGATTACCTATGAAATTCTTTGTTCCTCATCCCTACCCCATTAGAATAATTATGCGTAAAACCCAAATAGGTAGTAAGACGTGGTGATAAAAACTTACAAAATATTTTGTAAGCCCCTGATGTAATCCTACTATCTTAACCGCGTTTACTTACATTAATTCGTATATTTCCCTCGCTGCGTTTCACATGGCCATATCATTCGTTGCTAAAAATAAAATTCAGAGGTGCGTATCGCTCACTGACCATGTATCGCGCCTTCGTTCATTTCAAAATCTAAATGTCTGCTAGTTTTATACTTGTCAGTTAGGTCCTACGTAGTTTTTCTTTGTAAGGCTTGCTCAAGTGAAACACATCAATGTACTTCTCTCTCTCCCCCTCCCCCCGTCCTCCCCCTGTCTTTTCTTAGCTTTCTTCGGACACTTAAGTTTCCTCTTTATTTAATTTTTGTTTCGTTTGCCCATGTGTTTATATTCATCGGGTACTTCTCGTGGGTGTGACATGCCTGGGTTACTTGCGCTCTGTACCTCCTGATCATAGAGGCCTTAGAATGTACCTTAGAGTTAAGACCCACGTGTACCTTAACCTAGATTTTAAACGGGGACTTTTTTTTTTTACAAGGATCGAACACAAGTCTAGAGGACTCTGTTTCGATTCTAAGTTGGGTGGAAAATATATTTATAATTTTTATTTATGGGTTCGTCTTATCATCAATTTGGTAAATATCTAGTTCTGAGGTTTTACTTTCAGTTTTTTTTAAACCGCATCTTATGACCCGTTTGGACTGTCCGAATATTTACACAAATTTGGTAGACAGGAGCAAGGTAGAATTTAGAGTGAATGTACCTGTATTTTCATGAAAGACAGAGTGGTAAAACTTATATATTAAAAACCACACTTCTGACTGGAATTTGATCTCCGATCATCCCGTAAACGACAAACAAGTCTAATGCGATATTTATGCCTTAGACAAGTGATCGGCAATCTTTTAGGGCCCAGATTAATTTAGAAACTTCATAGGTCCCGCGAACATTCATAATTTCTCTACTATAATGTTTTTTTCACACACCTTTTTTTATTCCTTGAAATCAATCTTCCCCAAATACTTATGTCTCCACCCTTCTAGGGGAAAAAAATAAGTAAATAAAATATACATTTAAAAGTACTAGACATAATCGCGAATTTAAAACACTCCAAAGATCGACTTTCAAAGTAGGTTTACTACGCGAACGCCTGAAAATTGCTACGAGATTGACCACTTGTCAACCTTTTCCTTAGACCGTGCTACCACCGAAGCAGGTCCATCCTAAGTTAAGTTGGTTTGTAATTCTTGTTATAATATAATGATATATTTAGAGAATGCACGTTTAGTATCCAAATACAAAAACTACTACTAATTGCTCTAAATGCCACTACGTGTTCAATTTGTTATATGTTTAGGTGCTCACGAGGGAGCTAAGGTGTAATTGTAGGGTACAGTACCAGTAAACATTTATAGCTGCACCGGTGGACATGCGAGTTAAGCCTCGACTGACCTGGTTTACCGGTGATGGGGAGGTCGGGATTCGTATCCCGACTGGACACACCGAGAGTCGTTATTCCTAAATAGTTTTCCCTCTCCCTCCACGAAAATTGTGGTATATTTATTCTAAATTCTAACTTCCTCATACCTATGACTATTGGTGTGAGTAAACGTGGATAGCCCAAGCTGGTACTAAAACACGGTGCACAAAAATAAAATAAAAGAGTAAACACTTGCGGTGTTGCTCGGTTATAAAATAAACATTTCTTCTCGCTCCTACCATGGTCAGCTTTGTGTTTGTTATTCCAGATGTGTTTTTTTTATTTCATCACATCTTAACATTCGAGCTCAAATCGGCTCCAAGCCATACGCAATCAAAAATCGTAGCCAAAAAATATCACAAGCTGAGACAAAGTCATCAGTGCTGACGCACGTACATAAACATTTAAAAGCTGCTTCGGTGGCCGCGTGGTCTAAGGCGCCTCTCTCGTGTAAGTAAGTACAAGACCACACAGTTGACAAGGAGATCGGAGATCGAATCCCGGTTGGGTGTACTGAGGGTAGTTTAAAAAATAGTTTCCCACTTTCTCTCTCCACACAAATGCGGGTACACTCCTTCTTATTTCAACCTTCCTTATCCCTAACTCACTAGCATAATTAGTGCACATGTGTACAACTTTAACAGGTAGTAAGACGCGGTGCTAAAGAAAAGTACACTCCGTTTACCCTGAAAACTAGCAGCCTTACCTTGACGGATTATATTATGTCCCTATATTAAACGTTATACCATAGTGGAATAACACAAGGTAAGCTTGATAACTTACAGGGTAAACCGAGGCTCTATTTGGTTAACTCACTTCACTGACTGACCTAAACATGAGAATTTGAAACTTTTTTCTAGCTAATGCAAAATACCTCAAAAAATATAGACAAGGAGGACGCCCCTCCGTTTGTTGGAAGCTGGTAGATACGATTAAACTTAATTTACGAGAAAGCCTTCAGGTCCTTACCCAGAAATGTATTTTAGGGGAAGGGTTATGGGGTGTAGGGGTTTATACCTACGGTGGCTCGTGGGGAAAGAAGTTCCTCAACAATAGATATCAAATCATTGTTTCAAATTTTAATTCCTCTTGAAACAATTTACATTTTGTTTTAAACATATTTGGGTTTGAAGGTGTGAATTTTATATTTCAATTAGCTAATACACTAGACATCGAGCAGGATTAAACACATACATTATTATTATTACTAGGTCTAATTATATTAATATTTTAGAGGATAGGAGGGGGGTAGAGAGGGTTGGACCTCTAAAAAAAACGTTTGATGACCCCGAAAGCCTTGTTACGTAAACTTTTTTTTTTTCGAACAGAAGCTTTGATAATTTTTTTTAACTTTGGTCTTTTTTTTCTACGCTTGACGTGAGTACCTATACATTAATCAAATTTATGTAGAGATGTCCACAATATCGTGGAGCGTGGCCAGATCCAACCTGAGCGGACTGTAAGTAAAGTTGAAATCAGACGTCGAATAAATTAAGACCGACATTGCTGTGGAGACAGTTCAACTAGATTTCCTGGCAAGACATGCTAGTCATCTCAGCGTGTATAAATAGTGCGCGCGATACATTGTAACAGTGGACACACGACATTCTGTAGGGATGTGGTGCTTCGATAAAAAAAACAAATAAAAAAATGGCATGACACAATCGTACATAGGTTTTCATTTAGTATATTATAGTTTGTAGCTAAATTTAAAAAAAATCAGTTGTCAGTAAAATACCTTTAGATGATTTTTTCCTTTGGCAAATAGTTTTATTTATAAGGTTAAACATTTCCTAGACGCCTAGTTTGGACAACACCGTAAGAAATATTTTCGAATAATTTCAAATTTTCAAAAATCGATCATCAATAAACTACTATTAAATGATTTTTTTTCTCTTAAGACAAGTATTCATTGTTATCTATCAAGTAAAACGATCCCCATGTTGAACAAAACTATTAAAGTGGTTTGTTTTTTTCAATTTTTTTTATAGTAATTATTCATCAGTAACCCGTCGTTAATTTTAGAACTAGAATTAAAATCACTATTTTACTTTGAGGTGTGAGCTGTGACCATATACCACCATCCATCAAACTGTTTCGGCTTTGCCTCAAAATACAATTTTAAACCTCTGAGGTTACAATTTACCTCAAAGTTTTATGTTCCCCTAAATTCAAAAAGTGGGTCTTACAATTTTGTTTCGCCTGTTTATTTCTATACGGGGGTGGGTCCATGGGAGAGGAAGGAAGAGGATAAATCATCCCCTTACCAAATGGTCATGTGATGGACAAAAAAACAAGGTAATTTAGTCGAAATAAATACATATTCACGCGAATCAACGAAGAAGGCGCCAAATTGAGGTATTGCAAGGATTAAGGGTAACTGGTGGTCTCATCGTTGCGTCTAATCATGGCTGAGAACAACTATGGTGGAAAGCAGACTTGTTACCTTGGTTCTTCTGCGTGTCCACAATGATATTATTCTAGACCCACGACAAGTAATAGAACGGTTTGCCAAAACTAGAAAACAGAATAGTCCTGTAAATAACAACTTGTAGTCTTTATTCAAGAAGAATTATTGTATTAATAAAAATTATTATTATTATTATAAAAATGTAATTATAAATAATGATTTGTTTTATCTACCAATATACGTACGGTGAAGAAACGTGGATTATGAAAGAACAGAATAGAAGCAGAATGCAGGCGAGAGAAATGAGATTTCTGAGAAGCAAGATCGGTGTGACAAAATATGACAGGATGAGAAATGAGAGAGTAAGAGGAATAGTAAAGGAAGAAGCAGGACAGGACAGGATAGATGATTCAATTGTTGCTGATGAAATGCCCTGTGCTACCATTTTAGTATTTTAATGTATATCCAATATTATTATTATTATTATTAGCACCGCGTCTTACTACCCGTTCGGTTTATACGCACTTACGCTAATGTTTAATGGTAGGGTGATTGTGAGATGAAATGGAGGACCTACAGTTGAACGTGGAATCCGAACCACGGTGGAGTCCTGGCATTCCCCACATTCATAAGTTGTGATTATATATCCAATAGTTATAACAAATTTACTGTGTTAAAATTATTTTGATAAGTATTTTTATTACTTATTATTAATATAAATTTGCCATCAATAAAGGAGTTGGAGTCGAAGGTGTAGCTTACTGACTCCGCAGCCCTGGTTTTATCTATGCTTTCATTTATTTATACCTTATTTTAGGGGGTAGAGGATGAACTTAAATCTCAATTTTTGAGGGCTGGATTTGAAAAATAATTTACGGGCAAGAGGACACCTTCATAGAATGGTGGGTATTCCATGCTCCTCCAAACACCCCGGTAAAAGTTCACCCCCCTCCCAAAAATAATGGCTTCCTGGATCCACCTCTGTATGTCATTTTAGTATCTGGGGCTCCAGCCTAATCGGTTTATTGAATGTCTTTCAAACATCATACCTTGAGGCTAAATCGAGATTTTGATTATAACCTAAAAATCAAGGGTAGTTGAGAGAAGATTAATTTTTGAAAGTCTATAAAATACATCAAAAATAACTTAATCGATTTTTTTCAAAAAAAAGAGCATTTGGATAGTTTTTTTACATCATAAATAACAATAAATTTTACTCTAAAATTTTTTGAAAGTTTGAAATTATTTTTTTAAGTTGTCAAAACAATTTTATTTAAAATTTACATCCGAGGATTTTCTTAATATTATAATTATTATCAAAATAATATTCTACTGATAACAGATTTTTTTTAAATAGTTTGTTCTTAATTACAATAGACTAGAAATTTGAGAAAATACGCACATTGTGTCGGACCATTTATTTTAGTTTAGGGGGGGGGGGGCGCACATAAAACGCCGAGATCCATCATAATCTCAAGAACAATAGTAATTTTCATGATTACAATACTTTGTTTAAATGGTAAAATAAAAAGTAAGCTGAAGAAAAAATAAAGGATATATTAACTAGATTAAATGGGTGGATCGCAAAGAAGACAAGGGTTCCATTTGGTCGTTCCTAAAACCTCTGGGTCATAACGTGATCCTCCCAGGTTGATAGCTTGGCCCCCGCCACTGTGACGCACCTAGGTGTCGAACTAATGTCCTCCCTCCTCCCTGGGGAAGAGCTACCAAGTTATAATAAGATCAGATTCTGTCTAGAAACCTTGATATGATCGCTAATTTATACCCAGCCGCCGCTGATGTGACGCCAAGTGTCTCACCACGACGAGGAGGAGGGGGAATCCAAACAAATCAAAGGAAGCACAGTCTGTTTATGTCACTTTCTTGCTTTAAGATAGGATGGAAGGGGACGTGAGTTAACGTCAGTATTTTTTGTAGTTCTTATAGTAAAAAAAACCTTTTGGCAAAAACAAAATAAAATATTGCTCCAGTAGATACATTTAGTTTAATTTTCTACACACATTAATATGAACAGTGCTTGAATGTTTGTCACAATCACTGTGCAATTTGACAAGGCCTGTATCTTTTTATTTAAAAAAGTATTTTATAAAACGCCATTATTCTTATCACAAATGAAAGGTACAAGGGAATAAGGGGGGAATTCCGATTTTAACTCAAATTGCGTCAGTGCTGCCATTTGTTAGACAATCATGAGACCTTTCTACTCCATTTTAGATTATGGTCTATTGTCATGTTTAAATTAATTTTGAAAAATTCTGGGGTCTTTATGGGATTTGAGATATATTATTATTATTATCACCGCGTCTTACTACCCGTTCAGGTTATACGCACACGCTAATGTGTAATGGTAAGGTGATTGTGGAGGACCTACAGTTTAACGTGGAATCCGAACCACGGTGGAGGCCTGGCATCCCACACATTCACAAGTTGTGATTAATACACGTCTTGTCAGAGGTGAAGGAAGGGTTTGGTAATCAGATAAATCTGAGCCGGGACCAAGGATTGAACGCCGGGACCAAGGATTGAACCCCGGACCCTCAGTACAGAAGTCTGACACCTTACCTCTAGACCGCCAGGTCATCCAATTTGAGATATTTAAACTTATGGGGTATGTATGAATCAGGTATAACTTATAGAAAATGTACCCGCATTTTGTGGAGGAGTGGAATATCATTAGGGA
>CABEEJ010001570.1:93443-124107 GCA_901482245.1 Timema douglasi
CTCTTTCTGACAAGTTAACTCAATATTATCTTTATAACTCATTTCCCAACTTAACTTCTTAGTTTGCGTTACCCTTTTTGTTGATTCTATTTTTATCAATTATGAGTATATATTGTTCCTTACTAGAATTAAATATGTTTTTTATGAGCAATACTATCTATTTGAATCGAATAATGTCATTTATAGGGGGATGACGACACAAATTTGATTGAAATTGGTATATTCCTCCTACCATGTTTGTTCTCCTACTGTCTTACAGCTTCATCCGCTAACGTTATAAACCCACTTCCTTTCTGGCGTTTATAAATTTCTTCTAGTTTATTATAATGCCTTAAACGAACTCAATTGGAATTTGAACCCGTGGGCCCTTAACGGTGGTGGGCCAATGGCAAAAACCTAAGCGCCTTCTTCCATTACATAGCTAACCTTAGCTTTATAAATCAATACAAACCTGCATCGGTGGACAAAGTTATCAATATCGTCTTGTCTGGTTCGTTGATGGAGTGGATGTTGAGGTTCGAATCTCGGCTACTTGTATTAAGGTTGGTTTCCTATCAATTCTACCTTCCTACCCCACTATTATAAATACGCGTAAGGCTCGAAAGGGTATTAGAATGTGTAACAAAATTAATTTAATCAGATTGCTATCGGATGAACTTTATCTGAGAGTTCATAATTTTATTAGATTTATTTTCATGTATACATAGGCTAAGCCTTGTCTTCTACAAATATATGTTTTAAGGCTTGTGTCAATGTTGACGACTTTAAGATAACTATAAATATTTTTTTCCCAATGTTCGCCAAATACGCTCTAAAAGAAAATAATTCCACCGCGATCCTATCATGCATCACAGTATGAGTATAAACTATGATGGCAACTTTTCCTAAGTTTAAATTCATTATTATTAAATTAATAATCTAATATAATTTGCCATAATTGCAATAGCGTGTATTTGAGTAATGGCACAGACAGTAGCGAAATTGATAGAATCAGTACATTATGATAGTATATCTACTAATACTGTGCACGTATCTGGAACAGTGGTGTTTTATTAACTATCTCTCTCTATCTCTCTCTAAGCTCTCGTTCGTGTTGGGGTTTTTTCTCTTAAAATTAATATTCTCAACTTTAGTTTAATCATATTTTTTTCTCTCTCTTTCACAAGATTCTTGGTTTGGATTCCTTTCGTGCCAGCTCGTCTAAGTAATCAAATGTTGCGTGTACACTTACATGTTTCGGTCTTGAAGAGTGGTCGGAATGCGTGTCACTATGTGATAATTACAGGTATTACCTCGTTACAAGATTTGACGAGCAGGCCAATTACTTCCATACGCCATGTTAAAGAATTTTATTTTCTGCGGCAAGCGTCACTAAAAAGCTAGTTTTTTTATTGTGCTGTGCATCTTAGGCCCACTATTTCCTGTTCGGGCTGTAGCTCTCTCTCTCTCTATCTATCTCTCTCTCTCTATCTATCTCTCTCTCTCTCTCTCCCTATATACTAATTACGCCAATGTGTTAGCGATGTGGAAGGTTTAATTTAGAGAAAGTATACCCGAATTTGCGTGCAGGTAAATTGAAAACACACTGAGAAGAAAAAAGTTTATCCGACCGGGATTTGAACCCCTATCTCCCCGTCATCAGTAGTCCAGTTTATTGCGAGAGTGACATCTTAGATTATATTTACATTAAGTGCATAGGGGTGAGAAAGGGATGAAGGTAGAATTTAGACAATTGTGCCATCATTAGTGTGGAGATAGGTGACCTGGCGATCTAAGGGTAAGGTGTCAGACTTCTGTGCTGGGAGTCCGGGGTTCAATCCTTGGTCCCGGCACATATTTATCTGATTGCCAAACCCTTCCTTCACCTCTGACAAGACGTGTATTAATCACAACTTGTGAATGTGGGGAATGCCAGGCCTCCACCGTGGTTCGGATCCCACGTTAAACTGTAGGTCCTTCATTTCATCTCACAATCACCCTACCATTATGCATTAGCGTAAGTGCGTATAACCCGAACGGGTAGTAAGACGTGGTGCTAATAATAAAAATACAGGCAGGAAAAAGAAGGAAAACCTAGGAAATTCAGGAAAACCCGATGCAGTTTAGGGAATTTAATTTTAAAAAGACCCATTTCGGTGGTTGAACTGTTTTTGAAGAACCTTCTCACCGGTGAACACGTGGACAAGGACGTCACTCTAGTCTAATTCTTGTTTCCCGATGGCGTGAATGTTAAGGTTACAATCCCAGATAGGTGAACTAAGGTGTTATTTTCCTAAGTAAGGCATTCTTCTTCCTCTACACAAACACGGACATACATTTCCTCAAAGGTCAATCTCTCTGCGGATATCCTCGACGGTTGGAAAGATACTCTGCAAAAACTACTTATTTAACTGTCATATATAATTTAAGATATGATATATCGAACATCGCAGTCCGTTCATGACATCTGCTCTAGCTGAAGAGGAGATATGCTGAGTTTTATTATTGGTCCAGTTTTTGTCACATGTCATCTGGTGGACGGAAGAATTGAAGGGAAGGTCCAATACGTGTGTGAGTGAGTGAGAGAGAGAGAGAGAGAGAGGGCGCTTCGTATTGTCTCTTACTTAGTATGGACAAGAACTGGTTATTTATACCTCGAAGTAGTTTCACTGGGAGGCAGATCATTGAAGGTGCTGGACCCAAACCCCCTCGCTGGGTTTTACACGAAGTGTATACCGCGAGAATGAACGTGGTCACGCCTGACTTAGAAGCCATAATACGCTCTTTTCAAGGGCGTTCAAGCTTGTTTTTAATTATTATTTTCATCCCATCTTTGTACTACCTGTTCAGGTTTTACACATTTATTATAATTACGTTTTTGGTGCAGGGATGATGAAGGAAGCATTTTGGAAGTAATCTACCCGCAATTGCGTGGAAGGAGAGTGGGTAACAATTTTAGGGAAAACCACCCTCGGTAGATTTGACCGGGATTTGAACAATGATCTCTACATCTTCGGCAGGTTAGTCTAACATGAGGGTGATGCCTTAAATTATTTGGCCACTGAAGCGGGTAGTTTTTAATTACCATGCTAAAAAAATTGGGGGTGAAATCATTTGGAATCTTTGTATTCAAAATACTCTTAGATTCATTAAAGTTTTTAAATTAATTAAACTTCAATAAACATACTAAAATTGTGCTTATAGCAATACAAATGTTTAAAAAAAGGCCCCAAGCAATAGAAGTAAATTATTAATAATGAGAATATGAGGATACAAACATTTGTTTTAGCAAAATAACTAAAAATAAACACTATTAAAGATTAAGTCGTCCTCATCACACATTAATTGGAGAACTAATGTAACAATATTATAAGATGCTTTCAAACGTCCAGGCTCCTTGACATTTGGTCCGTAGGAATCCTATTAGGTTCTATAGTCGATGGGTAATATCGTAAAACATTTTATTTTTATCTATTTTTTTTATTATTATTTAGTTTCCTTTTTGATTTGAGAAAAGGTGTCGCGCTCGCAATAGACTGGGATTTCCGGTGATGCACAGGTTAAGGTTCGTATCTCGTCCGTATACACTGGGGCAGTTTTCCACATGCTATGCATACCCTATTATCGTACGAATGAATATATATATATTAAAAAAACTATATTTATATTTCAAGTTGTGTGATCTAAAGCTGTCACTTTTGATAAATATTATCAATTCCTATAAAATAACACTAATTTTATAGAAAAATGTTATCAATGCTGACCGCGAGAAATGTGTATTTGTATTTTCTAAAAGCTGCTTCAAATTTACATTTTTAAGAAAATCAAGGTATATCAGCGTGGTTTTCCCATCTACTTTCCCACATGAATGTGGGTACTTTTCCTATTAGTAACCCTCCTTATTTCTACCATAAATTAAGTGACTGATAACCTTAGTGTTGAACGCATCAATTAAATAACTAATAAACTCATTTGAAGCGCAGTAATTAATAAGAGGAGAAAATTCACATAGGAGGATTTGGGTAGAAAGAAGGGCTATAGATAATACAAAAATAATATTATATATTATAAATTGGTGTTATTTTATAAGTATTGATAATATCTATCAAAAGAGACAACTTTACAATTCAAGATTTGACGTATACATATATAAAAGTAGTGTTAGTAATTTATTAAACTGTCATTTACTGTTCTCCCTTCCAAAATGCTACTATAAAGTTTTTTTTATCGTATGGAATATATGACCGGGGGGGACATGACATCCAGTTCATTCGCCTGTATGTAGACTATTAGCCGCTCTGGTAGCACAAAGCGTTGCCCAGGGTACACCAAAGGAGGCTGTCTACACGTCGTACCTGCAATGAGATGATGTAATGATAATTATTATGAAGTCAAGGAGCCGAGATGAGCCTTTAAACTAACTTATGTCTAATTAACCAGAGTATCGTAAACATTAGCATCATTCCCCGCAAGGGAAAAATACCCTCGCTACCAGTCGGGAATCGAACCCGAGACTCTAAGGCTCGTAGTCAGGTGCACTGAACCCTACACCATGGGGCCGGTTTACACGAGAATAGTGGCGCAAGTCGGCTGTATTTTCCCGAGGAAACGCGGGTTAGTATTACCATGGCGCAAACGGTTTGACCTCAGCATTACCGTCCACCCGCCGTGCAAATGAGAATTAACGCAATACCATCGTCGCAAATGTATTGTTCCCAATGGTTTATTTCATGCTTCAAAGAAACCAAAAAGAAGTTAATTTTGCATGTTCAGTCTCTTGGACGTCGTCTCACATTAAAGACCTATCATTTACCCCCAAGAAACGGGTTGGACGCCATATCTCGTGTTGCTTGCTGTGAAGTACGAGACGAGATCATGGTGACACGGTTATAAAGAATGTTCGGGTGGGAGCGTATGGAACGCGAGTTTAAGGCAGTATTTTTGTAGTGCTTATATAAAAACTTTAAAAAAAATAATCAAATATTGGCTCGATACAAACATAGTATAGCTTAATTTTCTTCACATGGTGACCTCAACAGTTGTTAAATATCTGTCTAGGGTTTCCTGGAATTTAATGACAACATTTTCTCTTCATTTAAAATTTTTTCCGTCTAATCCCGTATGCTCATGACAAGTATTCAATAACTGTTGATATCACCGTGTGTAGAAAATTAAAATCTGTTTTTAATTGAGTGGTATTTGATTTATTTTGGTTAAAAAAACATTTGCTATAAAAATGGCAAAAATACTGTTTTTTTAACTTGCGTTCCTTACACTCCCACCTTAAGAGCTCATATCACGGCTGATTAACCGGGCGGAATATAAGACGCAAGATTACGCTCGAACAAGAAAAAGTACCGAATTGCAGTTTTATTTATGCTTCACTTGACAATATCAAAATTTGGATAATTTTGAAAGGTTATTTCTATTTCAATTTTTTTTTTTTCAATTTTGTTGTATTTTAAATGTGATTAAACTAGTTGAAAGCTTGTTTATGACAGGGTCAATAATATCATTTTATTGGTCACTGGCCTGGCCTTAAAAACACTATTAATGCAAATGCCGGTATGTTTACTCTAAAGTCCACCTTTATCGCATACCTTACCTTATTGGATAAATTAAGGTGGTTATAGCCTGGACAGGTAGTAAGATGCGATTGTAAAAAAAACAACTAATCCAATGAGCGTTGTGTATGGTTGTTACCCTGACCTTATCTCCAGTTCTCTCCAACATTTAATAAGCGCCTGTGCTCGTGAATATCTCAAAGCCCCATTTGACCCCGCCTCTCTTGCCAGCCTAAATGCCGCCCTCTCAAATCCACCTAATTATTCAATACCCCGTAAATACGAGGGCGAACACCGGCTAAATTGAGAAGCAACAGTGCCCGCTGGAATTATTCACTCCTTTGTCCTGCTTGACTGCTTCTATTCTAGATTGGGACGAATCATTTATAGCTACGCCAGATACGAGGAACAGTTGAGGGTCCTTTTGAATTATAAAAGGTGAGCCCTTCAACCAGGAAACTTTTCTGAACGTTACGGTTTGAAAGGGGGAAGGGGATGAAAAAAGATTGGCCCGCTAATTTCTCTTCCGAGACTGAATAAATAAACCGTAGAGGGTAGTTTTGTGCTTTGTTTCGGAAACTGTTTTGCGGGATTTGATTATCTGATGAGTTGAGCTGCGTGCTAGCTCAAAGACTGTCAAACAGAGTTTGGAATTGGTTAAACTATTTTTGGTCGTAAGGAAACCATATCGTCTTGGGTAACAAAAGTGTACCCGCTTCTTTGATCACATCGTCTAAGGCATCACTCTCGCAATAGAATGAACTGAATATGGCGAGTAGATCAGGGTTATAACCCTGGTTAGGTGTACTGAGGTGATTTTTACTATAACCTCCTCTGAATTCACTCTTCCTCAAACCTAACTTATAGTTTCATTACTAGATATGTGTAAAACCCTAACAGTTTGTAAGATGCGACGCTAAAAAAACGTAAGCTGATATAATTATAATCTTGTCTTTATAAAATGTATAAGAAAGTCTTTCGTTTTAGGTAAGAGTGTAGTGAACGCGAGAAAAGGTCAATATTTTTGCAAATATTGTAGAAAAAAGTGTTTTTAGTCTAAATAAACAAAATATTTCTCCAATAGAAACAAAGACTTTAGTTCCCTCACTCCTCCCCCATGGTGATATCAACAGTTCTTGAATATATGTCATTATCATAGCGGCATTAATGACAAATTGTTTAAATTAAGAGAAAAAGCTGTCACTAAATTCCAGAACACCTTTAACAGATATTCATAACTGTTGAGGCCACCATGTGAAGAAAATAAAACTTGGTTTCTACTGGAGAAATACTTTATTTATTTTGAGCAAATTTTTTAATTTATAAAAACTACAAAATTGCTGCCCTTAACTCCCACCCTTAGCTTCATATATTAATTGTCTTCTGACTATACAAATATTTTCTCTCTAAAATAGCTTCAGAGGGAGCGTTTTCAATTTCTCAAACCAATATTTTTCCAATCCAAACAGACTGTTATTTTCTTTCACAACTATCCGTGCTGAACAAATTTACCCACTCGTTTGATATGACTGTTGGAATTTTCTTGTTTTGTTTTTAATTTGACCTAGGCGGAGATTGAACCATGACCCGTCGGGTTAATGACCCTTGCCGCCGCTAATGGAGCGGAGTAATTAATGTCTGTCTGCTCGCTGGCGCACACATAGGCGAGCTCTTGCGGTGTTCGCCTGTTCTAGGTGTCATTGCAATTTGCACACCGGCTATGTAGAGCAAATAGCTTGTCGCGCCAGGGGCTATGCAACACAGACAGACGGTAAACAAAGTGATATTATGTAGAATGTGTAACAGAAATAGAGAAAGGCGCCTCAGGGTGATTATGAATTGGCTTTCTTAAATGTAGCTTGGTATTTTTTTAACGTACACTTTATTACCACAACTTAATACGTCCAATTTTCACAAGAAGTGCCTTTGAGTAAACACAATTTTCTATGCAGCCAAAATTGATAGTATTTTAATATATTATTAGTGTTATTTTATAGGTAGGGATATTATTATTATTATTAGCACCGCGTCTTACTACCCAGGTAGGGATATTATCTATCAAAAGTTGACCTCAACAAATCACAATACTTGACGTAGGATCACGTGAAAGTAGATCTAGTAAAGTTTCTAGCTGTCAGATAAGACTCTTCCTATGGGAATGGAACTTTATTAGCGCGTATAATCCAGGGTGGAGAGAGTGAACTCTAAGTATCTCTGTCAGTTGTAAAATAATTCGCATTACAACCGATCAATATCGAATAGTGGCCTATGTTAAAATAAACCCACGCCTAACTCTCATTTCTTTATATAGGCCTATGTTATTATTCCTGTTTGGTTGGACACGTTTGTATATGAAGTAGGCTGTGATCTTGCAAATTTCTTAAAAGAAAATGGCGCATTTAATAAATCAATATGGAAAAATATAAACTTGGGGAAATCTATAGTTTATTAAACAGAAATGGTATCAATCTAACCAATATTAAACCCATTTTAAATACAAATCCAGAAATATGTGGCCAAATTAGAAAGAAAAGCCCTGAAATAAATGTTCTATTGCTCAAAATATTAGTATTTCTAAAATCAATACAAATCAATACTATTAATTTTTTTACTATAGTAAATCATAAGACTAGGGTAACAGAACTGCTTCTAGGCCATACACAATTTCTAATCAAGGAAAAGAGGTGAATTAAAAAAAACAATTATAAAAACTAATGTACAAACAATGGAAATTTAATGTATGAAAAAATATTATTTCAACGTCATAAATGTTTTGGTTGATAAATTATTCTAAAGGCGTTAAGGGAGTTACACGTAAGAAGTATAGTCCAATTGACTTTCTGTAACGTTAATTTTTAGGCTAAATGGCTTTAGGCCAATTGACTTTTGCTGAACTTAAACTTTTTTTTATTTGAAATTAATTTTAGGCAAAATGACTTTAGGGCAACTGACTTTTTATGAACTTAACGTCGAATTTTTACATTCAAAATTTATTTTAGGCCAAATTACTTTAGGCCATATTACCTTAAGTCAATTTCCGCGTCCCCTTTAAAGAGTAAGGGAACTTGAAAAACCTACACAAAATAAAATTAGTGCCTACAAGAATGATTTATAAAAGTTAAGAGGAATGGAACCAAGGATTCGATTATCTTAATCGATAAACGAAAATGTTGGGTTTGTTGCTTCATGGATGTATTTGTCCTTACTTGGTTTTATCGTTCCTTCCTTCTTTATTTGATCCAGCGCAATACGATTCTCCGTTTGAAAAAGCCAGTATATACCCCTTTGTCCTGAAAACTGTTCTAAGTTTATTCAACATCCACCGAACATGGGATTCCCATTATCCTCATCTTACTCCGTCAGTTCGTCAAGTCATCCTGGTCTCTCCCTTCTTCTCCCCTACACCTTTCCTAGCACCCTTAGTGCACGTAATAATAATAATAATAATAAACTCGCCCCACTGAGCAAACTTTGTTGGCTGTGAGTGGATTAAACTAGGTTGGGGAAGTCTCCCATGGCAGCGTTTATCTTTGTATGCACCGCTACTGCACCTCCATGATGTATGCATTTTATTCACACTTATTGAGTAGGGACGAGTAAAGTATAATTTATAGGAAATGTACCCGAATTCAGTTGGAGCTAAAGGAGAGGAAAACATTTTATGAAACACACCCATTTCGGTGTCCGCATGGTCTAAATAAGGAGTCACTCTCTCGATAGACTGGATAGCCGAAAACGAGGAGACCTAGGTTTGATCCCGGCTGAGTGTACTGAGGGTGATTTTTTTTTTTTCTAAATGATTTTCCACTCTCTCTCCACAAAAAATATGGGTACATTTCTTCTTAATTTAACATTCCTTATCCCTAACACATTAGAGTAATTAGTAGCTTACATAAGCTTATAATTTGAACGGGTAGTAATACTATATTTATCAAACACACACTCGGTACACACAGCCAGGATTACGGGATTCTAACCCTCCAACCTTCTCATCTCAGGTACAACAGACTATTATGAGCTTGACACTTAGTCCACATGCCCACCCAAGTGGGCTGGTAACTTATTAAAATAAATAATCCAATTAAACCGATTGAGAAAAGTTAAATAAGGAATTAGATGCACCAGAATTACAACGTGAAAGGATTGTTCCCTACAGGGTATCCATTTCATATAAAAGAATTATTTTTAACAACAAATAGATTTATTACAATAAAACAGAAATAACAAAATAGAGGTTTACAATGATATTACAGGTTATACTTTGAAGTTTGATGCAGATAATTTGACTTTGTGAATTTGAATATTCTTCTGTAGCTGCTAGGGCTGAATAGGAGCCGGACTACTGAATGAATTGTTCTGAAGAAGAAAATAATCAAGTAGTTAATAACAATATATAGAAAGAGATATATATACAAATATAAATAACTTTATATCAGTTAAGCCAGTCTGGGTTGTAAATTGAACTCTTTAAAACATTTAGTATAATGATAAAAAAAATAGAAAGGTTCCTTGATTATAGTGGATGATGGCTAATAAGCAGGTGTCAACAAAACAGTACTATTGTAGCATTTATTGGAACAAATGCTCCAAGAAAAAGTCTCAGTTCAAGAAACTCACCTAAAATGTCCCCCACTGTGCTGCCCCGACTGACTGGTTATCACACGAAAGAATAACGGCGTCCTCCTTCCACAAAAATCATTGTTCGTCTGAACGCACCATAAACACTGAAATAGTAAAATGCAATGCTCTATTCCCCCGTGGCGGGGTGTGAAGGGGTGTGTGGTGAGCATGCGCCGTAAATGTATAATATGTCCAGAATGTTCATTTTGCCCCACGTTTGATACAATCTATCCCCTCCCTCCCGTCATGTGTTTTGTTTTCCCTATGTTTATAGTCACCCCTTATCCCCCTCTCTGAGCTGGTATAATCATATATATGCTTGGATTGTCCGTGAGGACTTCACTTCTCTCGGCAGGGCCGCCCCTTGGACATTCCTTGGGTTTATTTAGGTACGAATAAAACTCTTCAACAGATATTATTTAAATATGTTAAATTCAAATATGTCGCAGTTTAAATTTGTCAGGTGTAGAGTCACCACGTAACATTTAAAATGTTAAGTACGAATCTTTTCAAAGTATTAATTTGTCAGATGTAGAGTTACCACGTAACATTCAAAATGTTAACTTAGAATCTTTTTTGAGTATAAACTTGTCAGAGGTATAAACTTTATGTAACTTTCAATATGTTAAGTTCAAATATGTTGCAGTTTAAATTTGTCAGGTGTAGAGTCACCACGTAACATTTAAGATGTTAAGTACGAATCTTTCAAAGTATTAATTTGTCCGAGGTAGAGTTACCACGTAACTTTCAAAGAGCTAACTTAAATTCTTGTGGAGTATAAACATGTCAGAGGTATAAACTTTATGTAATTTTCAAAATGTTAAGGTCGAATCTTTTGCAGTTCTAAATTGTCAGATGTAGAGTCACCACGTAACATTCATAATGTTAATATAGAATCTTTTGAAATGTAAATAAGTCTGATGTACGTAACTTTTCAAAAGTCAAGTTAGAACAGTTACAAATATTTAAAGTACAAATTGGTCGTATGTTTTAGAAGGTATCAAATGCGGTATTTCCGTATAATGTTTATGGTAAACTCGGTTAACCAGGCAAATGGAAGTTTTCAATGTTTTCAATGTTTTCAATGAGTTTCAGTAATGATATCACTGGCTCCGTTTAACCTTTTGGCCCATATGGCAAAAATTCAATGTTATCACTCGGAATGAGTAAATTTGTTTTCGACGACCATATTTTGTATAGTAAATATCTCCGTAATTTAACTCATTAGCCTTGCGGGCCTGTAGAGTCCATTGTTTATTTTTTTTTATATTACTATCATATACAAATAGCCTCTCTAAACTGTACATTGTATGAATAACTCATTTTCCATTTTATGTATCCTATTCAAATTTTTTGTTAACATCAATAAAACTACACCATGTTATTTTTTTGAAACATTTCGTCATAATTTAGTTTTCTGCCCTTGTTATCCTTCTTGGCGTCCTAAATATTTTTGAGTACAAGTCAAGGACATTAGTAGTAAACAGGCTGTTTACTTGTATCTTGCATTTTCTCACCGCCCTCTGCAAATCCTGCTACCTTGTTATTTTTAGTTTAGTTTTCTTATTGTGCGCCAGCCTTAGTCTTCTAGGAAGAGTAAGGGCGACGTCACACTATGGCTGGTCTCTTTCCCTTACGGTACTGCCAACGCATTCTATAGTACACACAGACCTAGTTGGAATTAAACTAAGAGCAACACTAGCTAAATAGAAGCCCAAAAACCGGGGAAAGAAAAAGGGTATTATTTTCGTGAACCCCACTATGACTTTATAGCAGTTCCCTGGGTTGCGCACCCAAACTAATACAGTACGTGAATCGTAACTACTTAACCAAAACAAAATAAAGAATTCCACCAACTCAACTGAAGTATGTAATCAAATACAGACAACCTGGTTGTAGCCATCCAAAAATTAAACAGATGTACATGACGTTTACGGCGTCATGCCAAACATTGAGTTAAATTAGACTAATGGAACTTGTGGAAGTTTAGTAAGTCTGTAACTAAGACATTACTGTATTCCAAGCCCAAGGTTCGTAACGTAAACACTGTATAGTAAAGATACAGAGCAACATAGTCTCTAGGGCTGATGTAACATACATGAAACTAGCTATTATTAGACTTGTCCCTCATTCTAGAGGACACAATATTTAGATAACAAAATAAACCTTTAAGTTAGGAAGTCAACAAGACTTGCCATTGATCCATTGTCAATTCGACAAACTATCAACACAAATGAAAATCATCTCTGGCAATCTACAGAAAACTAAAAGGGTGCAAGCAGACATTACCTATCTTTTACTACAAAAATTTGATTCTGAGTCATAAGGACTCGTAGATAACTTTGAAATACTCAATTAATTGAAGTCCGTGGTCCTATCCATGGCTGCGGTGGATCCAACGGTCCCAACTTTATATTTGTCATCGAAGTGCGTCATCCTGTCCAGGGTGGCGGCGAAACAGACGCCTCCAACTTCATGGTCGACGTGGCCTTCGATTCGTGACGATGCAGAGGTTCTTCCTTAAACGCTGGTTTGGAGTAAATTGGCTGTATTGGGAACCTGGACGTGGCCCCTTATATACTACTCAATCTGATAAGAATGGAGCAAGGCAGAGAAGATGATAAACACAGGAACATAGAAAGGAGAAATACGGACGAAGGTGGGCAGAAAGAGAAAATTAACAAGAAAAATTCACTTGCGGGGAGAGGGAGGAACAAGCTTCCTTGGCTCACCGCTAGAGTCTCTTGACGTGGAGTGGGTCAGTAGGTCGAAATTGATACGCATTCCTTTCCTTAGCCAGGTGTTATAATGTAAACACGTGTGGCTGCCATCTTCTAATAATGTTCTTCTACCATGTGGCAATTCAATCAAACAACATCTTGACAGGGTGAGTAGAAATGAAAGCAATTTCTATTTAAATATCTCTGGTAAGATTATATTATTTAGGATCCGTTATTATTTTTATGAGAATTTGTGATATAGATGTACTTTACTATTTTTTCTTGTGGACGGCATGGCAAGCGTATGTAACTTTATCTGACATCATCCAATAGCAAAGGGTATGCGTTAACGTATTTTATTCAGAAATACAATAATATTAATCCTCTTCTTTGCTATTTAGTACAGTATTTATAAAAGAATGATATTTTGACCAACGACGTGTTTGAATGTAGGGAGATACGTAATTCTATTAGACTGCATCTAGTCAGAGAAAATAAACTTCGAGGTAGATTCAATTAACATAGTTTCTTTCTTGCGTAAATTATACAAATATTGATTTTTAATTGTAGCTGTCCAATCTGTCTGATTGACATGCTACAAACGGAGAGAGGAATATAAACAATGTTTTGGGAAAATCCAGTGCACCCAGTCGAGGATAGAACCTTGGTCTCTTGGGTGAGAGTTGAACACGCTGACGTGCAATTATCTCTGCCATTACCCGCAGAGGTGTGTATATGAACAAAGTCGTCAGTCTAATCTAGTCTGGTTTACCTTTGAAAGGGAGGGAGGGTTTTTCATTCCAGCCGGTTGTAGGGAGGTGTAATATATAAACTGTTTCCTATGCCTTCTCCACGCAAATACGGGAGGATTTCCTCTAAATTTTGCCTTCCTCATTCCTACTCATAATTAATTTAGATTTTCAGATAGCCCTGATGTGTAGTCAAACGCGGAATGATAAAAAAAATTATTTATTCACATTTTGTCGTACACGCTTGTCGTAAAACGCGGAGGAAAAAAAAACCGTTAATATCCAGCGCACAGATTCTAGACCGTACTGTTTATAATGTGGTGAATTGTGTGGGAGCCTGGAGAGTGACCCGCGCGCCCCGAGCTGCGAGGCTGCTGCCCACCTGAACCAACAACCTCTCTCCTCCTGCGCAGTATACTACACCGCCACTTGACGTACTCACCCCGCCCTCCACAAATACCCTGGTTTTGGAGAGCTCCTCTTGAGAGCTGCGTTCCCAAGTGTGGGAGATGAGCAAACTAACTACAAGACTTGAGAATGTGAACTCACTGAGGGTATTGAGAGTGTGAACATATCAGTGAGGGTATTGAGAGTGTGAACATATCAGTGAGGGTATTGAGAGTGTGAACATATCAGTGAGGGTATTGAGAGTGTGAACATCAGTTAGGCTATTGAGATTGTTAGCATCTCAGTAAGAATATTGAGAGTTTGAACATATCAGTGAGGGTATTGAGGGTGTGAACATATCAGTGAGAGTATTGAGTGTGTTAACATCTCAGTGTATTGATAGTGTTAATATATCATTGAAGATATTGAGAGTGTGAACATCTCAGTGAGGATATTGATATTGTGGAACATCTCAGTGAGGATATTGAGAGTGTGAACATCAGTTAGGCTATTGAGATTGTTAGCATCTCAGTAAGAATATTGAGAGTTTGAAAATATCAGTGAGGGTATTGAGGTTGTGAACATATCATTGAGAACATTGAGAGTGTTAACACCTCAGTGAGGGTATTGCTATTGTGGAACATCTCAGTGAGGATATTGAAAGTGTGACCATCTCAACGATAATATTAAAAGTGTGGTACCTTGACAAGGATATTAAAAGAGTTACTATTTCAACGAGGAGACAGTCATAATCTTTGCAAGGAATGCGAGTAAAGTGACAGAGATAAAGAAGCCAACTTAAAGGTTTCGTGCTCAAGTTACTTATAACCCACCCACAAGAGACTTTAATTTAAACCTAAGTGACGGTCGATGTCGCTACCCTTCACGTGGCGAGAAAGCAGGGGATTGATCAATTAGAAGCTCGCCACGAGTGTGTGCTGCTCCAAGCTTGTTCTAAATACAGGACAAGCTATTTTAGACATAAGTTGGGATTGAACTTGGCTTCCATAGACTTGTAATCGGTTTCCTTGACCACTCGACCCCGCCGTGATCAGAAGTGATTTTAAAAATGGGGATTTATTTTTATTTTCTCTCGATACCTAGGAGAGGAAGTAATCTGACTTAAAAATCGAACTCGAGATTTTGATAAATGTCGACGTTTCATAACTCCCCCCGTCCCCTGACACTAAAAAATTGGTTTTCGCTATGCCGTATGTTTGTCTGTCCGTCTATACCTCGGTCTAGAGCCGAAACTATTTTGTCGATTGGGCTAAGACTTGGTATCTAGACTGTTCATAAGGTTCCACTGAAGGTTTTTTTGGAATTATACAGAGTGGCCCACGGAAAAGTAGCTCGCCTCCTATATCCAGCAGGCGCCTCACTCTGAAATGGAGGTCAATCCCCTTCCACCCATATTGTGACATGAAGAATGAGTCAATAAAGCTTTAGACAAGCAGTTCACTTGCTCATTCTTCATGTTACAATATGGGTGCAAGGGGATTAACCTCCTCCAATTCTAGATATAGGATACAGACTACTTTTCCGTGGGCCATCCTGTATATCTAACCCTAAATTTAAGGATAGTTTACTGAAGAGCAAGAAGAGAAAAAAATCGATTTCATCGAAATTCTCTCTACAATGTTGATTAAATTTTATAACTAGACACTGTTTATCATTATTAACAAGATGGCAACGCTCTTGAAAATGATTTTGAGGTTATTTTAAATAAGGTAAATTTTTTCCAATTTTCATCATTTCTCCGGAACTACTTGAGATACTAAATATTATTATTAGCACCGCGTCTTACTACCCGTTCGGGTTATACGCACTTACGCTAATATGTAATGGTAGGCTGATTGTGAGATGAAATGGAGGACCTACAGTTTAACGTGGAATCCGAACCACGGTGGAGGCCTGGCATTCCCCACATTCACAAGATGTCTTGTCAGAGGTGAAGGAAGGGTTTGGTAATCAGATAAATCTGTGCCGGGACCGAGGATTGAACCCCGGCCGCCAGCACAGAAGTCTGACACCTTACCCCTAGACCGCCAGGTCACCGAGAGATACTAAATAACTTATTATTGTAAAGTTGTAGTATGTACTATTAAAGATAAAAATATTTTATTTGAGATATATTTTTATAAAACCAATAATTTCTTAGCTATAAGCAAACATACACACACACTTTTTAATTCTGGTGTTTGAAAATGAATTTGATTGTTATGCTCTTTGGTGGACAGAGATTTTTCTCTTTTCTCAAGCTTTCTGTAACATGTTCCAATGTCCTAGTGCCACCGAGTAAGTTAATGACAGAGTATATTATTTCATTTATGATCTCTGATAGGGTGTTCCCAACACAGTAGACCTATTATTTCGTTTCACAAATCCGTTTTTAGTAAATGTATATTTTAAGATAAGAGGGAGAAAGTCTGTGTGGTGTAGCGTACCATTTATTTAAATTGGCTAATGGATGTAAAACGTTTATTATATGATTCCCCTCTTTGATACTCAACCCCACCCCCCATCTTGTGTACACAATTTAGACCGCACAGCTGTCCCGATATTATTTCCGTGCCACGTCTGCCAAGCGGCAAGGACGATTGTCGTTTTGTTTTTTGTTTTTTTACTGAGTCCCCGGCTACACATTTGTAAACACGGCCTCGCGTCGTCAAACTGTCAGCAGAGCTCCTCCCCCCTAACAGCCCCCGCTTCAAAATAAGACTCAATCCACCTTACCCTCTCGTCCGCGCAATCTGTTTAGCTTCTGAACAACATTTTTTTTTTTTTGAGAGGAGACTTATTCCCGTGATTTACCGAAATTAATTACTTCCAGCTAGTGAAAGCATCTTTTAGGCCTGACAGTTCTATGTGTGTAGTTTAGTGCTTAGCGGAGAGTTACTTAAATAGGTCGCTCCGAGTTTCATTACGATAATGAAATGTATAGTATACAGGGCTTATGAATGTTGCAGAAAGGATAAAGGCTGGATATATACAGTACAAGCAAAGTTATAAGTAAACAAACCGGACGAGCGAGTCGTCGACATCAAATGAAAAGTTGGCTCGGTTCTTTCAAGTATTATTTATATGAAACTTCATAATTAAGGGTATAAAATATGTATTAAAAAAATCCCCAGGAGGGAAAGTAAAGGTATAGAGATGTTATTACATATATAGACTATTCTCGGAAATTAATGATTTTAATACTTTGTATGTTTACTAAACAAAATGAACCACCTGCCATTTTAAAAGAACTGATACAACTCCTGTTTTACCTTTTTAGTTCTAAACATAAGCTTATTTCTGTACAGTTCTATAGTATAAGATTTTTTCATTGATAAAGCTACGTTTTAATACCACGAGTATTAACGGAATGTTCTAAGAGCTAGAGATAAAGATAACACCACATTATATTAAATGCACCCGCATTAAGGTGGGAGTGTAGGGGAAGCGAGAAAAGGTCAATTGTTTTGAAGTTTTTTTAATGGAAAAACATATTTTGTTCAAAATAAAAAAAATATTCTTCCAGTATAAAACTTAAAGTTTTAATTTTCTTCCCGCAGTAATCTCACAGTTCTTAAATATCTGTCTAGAGAGTGTCTTATAATTTAATGATAACTTTTTACCTTCATTAAAAAAAAGTTATCAAATCCTAATATGCTCATGACAAATATTCAACAACTGTTGATATCACCATGGGAAGAAAATTAAACTCTTATGTTTCTACTGGGGCAATATTAGTATATCTATTTTTTTCTAAAAAAAATTATTTACTACGAAAACTGAGAGAGAAAAAAACACTGACCTTTTCTCGCGTCCCCTTACTTCCCATCTTAAGTCGCTAATAGGCAGTAGGCCTACCGACGGAAAAAATCACTAATAAAATAGGTTTTATTTTTTACTTTTAATTATCAAGCTGACTACCCCATGTTTTGAATAAAAGTTAAGACTTAGATATTATCTTAATAATTAATGATTAATGAAAGTATGGGTTTAAATTGGTTGATAATTATAGTATATTGTGTACAGTTATATAATGATTAATCTTTACAGTATGTTAGCTTACTTGCTATTACATATTTACATTACGTGTACTGTAATACGAGTTAAATAGGATGAACTAATGACATGACATACTACACTATTGATTGACAATTATTTAAAATACAAGTTAAATAATTATAATAGTAACAACTAGTTTATAAAGTAGTTGAAATATATGTAAATATGAGTCAAGTGGAAATGAACGAATAAAATGATACGATACACTAAGAGTGACAAATTATTTGGAGTGATAGTAAAAATAGAACATACATAATATTAATTAGCTAGTTTTAAAGGGAGATTAAAATGATAACAATTTAAAACAAGTTAAATATGTTACATAAAATTGATGCGTAGTTTGAATTGAAACCTGCTATTGTTAACTTTAATTTTTAACAGTTATTTAAGTCTTATTTGGTGCATTTGTCCCTGTACTTCTTTCGATGTTCCAGTATTGCTGTTAATCACTGGAACTATATTCGCCCGACATGTTTCGGTGCTATTGTAGTATGTCATGTTATTAATTCATCCTATTTGACTTGCATTACAGTACACGTTGTAATGTAAATATGTAATACCAAGTAAGCTAACATACTGTAAAGATTAATCATAATATAACTGTACACAATATACTATAATTATCAACCCATTTAAACCCATACTTTAATTAATCATTAATTATTAAGATAATATCTAAGTCTTAACTTTAACTAATTCTTCTCTCCTTACGAAAGATTCATTTATAATGTTTTCTAAAATGTTGCTATGTTTTGAGGTTATCATAAATCCTTTCCTCCACCCTAATTTCCTAGATTACCCGCCATCATCTTTAGTGACCCTGTGTTTTCGTTGCAGATCACTGACATGCCGCCTACATAGCTAAACCCGCCCCGGGGACCATGGCCAGGGGCTGGACTCCCCTGGTGACAGCCGCCGCGCTGTGCCTGGTGGCGGTGAGCATGACAGCGATGGTGGCGGCGGCCCGCCGCTCTGCCACACACGAGGACGACCTGTTCGCCCCTCAGAGGCGGGAGCGTTTCAACGCCGAGCGGCGTGGAAAGCTGAAGAAACAGCAGCCAGCCTACCTGCCCTTGCCCGCCGTCAAGGAGAGGAAGCCCAACATCATCCTCATCCTCACCGACGATCAGGACGTTGAACTAGGTGCCGTAGTTTGTTTACGTACTGAATGAACATGACACGTTGGTCTAGAACAGGGGCTCTTATCCCCCTTCAGTGGCCGGTTAATCAAAGGCGTCGCTCTAGTTTTAGACTGGCCTGCTGATGATGGGGAGATTGGAGTTCGAATCCCGGTTGAATCTACTGAGTATGGTTACACCCGGTTAATATCCCATGGTCTTTAATGTATCTCTGCGCGGTCCTGGGTTGGAATCTTGACGAAGGCTGAAAGTGTTCCCCCTCGCTCAATGTTGATTAATTAACGTTCTGGATTCTGGTTACTGTGCTTGTGATAGCTGCTTTAATGCTAAATTAACGCTTAGTGGAATAAAATGTGAACCCACACCGATGGGCACGTGGACTAAAATATCAAGCACATCTAGTCTGGTTTGACTGGCTGTGTACCACAAGGGCGAATTTTCAAAAAGGGATTTACACTCTCTTTCCACGCAAATACGTGTAAATTTCCAGCTGCCTGCTATAAGAACTTGAAATTATAAATCCTGACTCATATTTAAACTATTTTCGAATGAACAGAGGAACTTTTAAAAGGTTGCTCACCAAATTTTATCCATCAATTAATATTAAAAAAACACAAACCCACTTTATAAATGATAAACGCGTCAAGTTTTTGCTATGTGATATTTTTTCTCCATGTTTATCATATTTTAAATGTAGCAATTTTCTTTTATTACTATTATTTATTATTATTATTATTATTATTATTATTAGCACTGTGTCTTACTATTCATTCGGGTTATACGCACTTACGCTAATGTGCAATGGTAGGGTGATAGTGAGATGAAATGGAGGAACTATAGTTTAACGTGGTATCCGAACCACGGTGGGGGCCTGGCATTCCCCACATTCACAAGTTGTGATTAATACACGTCTTGTCAGAGGTGAAGGAAGGGTTTGGTAATCAGATAAATCTGTGCCGTGACCGAGGATTGAACCTTGGACCCCATCACAAAAGTTTGACACCTTACCTCTAGACCAACAGGTCACCTACCATTTTCTATGATAAAAACCTAGCTAAAACCTAGGTAAATATTGTATTAAAGATCTATAAAATAAATTATTTTACGGGTCTTCAAAGTTATATCATATTTATTCTGATTAAATAACTTGTACACATTTTTTTTTTTTTAGGTATTAAACGTGCGCTTTCTGAGCCGACCGATTATATCAGCAGACAACCTATAAACACTAAATTAAATCTAGAACAGACACAACACTTGGTCCCCAGAGCGTTAATTCATCACTGTGAAAGGGGAAACTCCAATTTCACTAATGATGAAATATTTCGCCCATGCCGGGAATTTAACCAGGGACTCTCAACTCAAAATAAATATGACAATGTAAAATCGCCCTAATGGTTCGTATGGTTACAGCTATCAACGCTTGAGACTGTATTTATAATGAACTCTGTGTACATCCAATCCTTTCGTTTATTCAGTTTCTATCCTTGGAGGTCAGGATTATTTCTTTGGCCGAGGACACCGAGGGTGAGTTTCTCTGATCCTCTTTCCAGGCGATCGCTGACCCATTTTTTTTACATTTGGCCATTATCAACCTGTCCCCTTAGATTACCTAGTCCAAGGCACTGCCAGTCGTCACTGTTGTCATGATGTGATATGTGTGATGCATGCGCAGGCTCGCTCAACTTCATGCCGCGGACGCTGCGCCTGCTGCGCAACGGCGGCGCCGAGTTCCGTCACGCGTACGTGACGACGCCCATGTGCTGCCCCTCGCGCAGCTCCCTGCTCACCGGGATGTACGTGCACAACCACCAGGTGTTCACCAACAACGACAACTGCTCCAGCCCCCAGTGGCAGGCCACCCACGAGACGCGGTCCTTCGCCACCTACCTCTCCAACGCCGGCTACCGCACAGGTCAGTCAGAGGACGTCTAGCTGCCATTTCCATTATCTACTTCGGTAGCTTGTCATTTTAAAATAAAATAAATAAATGGATATTATATGTTTGGAATAGTTTTACTTAAAGATGTTTTGTTGTGACCAGGTTATAAATTAATGTATTTATGTGAAGAAGGTCGGTTACTTTTATCTCAAAACATTGACATTTCTCGTTAAACATCGCTAAAAATGAACTAATTTCAACTATATTTTTTTAAATCGTAAATCTTAAAATGTAAGGTTTTTGGTCCTAGCGGGACATGTCGATACCTTTCACCTCTATTTTGGTATGAACCATATTTTGAAATAACAAAACACTTCATACCACCAAGAGCAATATACTGTACTAAAATTAGTGTCTTCTTTATTAGTGGAATACAACTAGTGTTAAGTTATCGAAAATTACAACAAACTCTTTTCCCAAAATATCCTAACTCCATTATTCTCACCATCACTAAGAGTGAAATATTAAATTTTAGTTCATTTCCCCTACCCATACATATATTTGGAAATAGGCCCCTGCTAAACACCAGCAAAATTGAGACAAGGGGAATAGTTTTTTAATGCTATTTCGAAACGGCACTATGTTGCAACTCCTTTTTAACCGGTGTTATATATATATATATATATATATAATCTCCAAGGTGCAGAAAAGATCTTTTCTATTAAAATTGGACTGTACACGCTACCCGTGACGCAATACATACGCTTAACTTTCTCGGCTACGGTAGCAACAATAATGGAGTTTCATGAGCCGGGTTTCTACAACATCGACTGTCATTCTTCTCAAGACCGGATCGCTTCTGAGTTTGATGACTTCCGATCGCATTACAGTAGGTTAGAGAGAACTGAAATCTACGAATCAGTAATAAAAAGTGTGATTCTATAATATAAGATGGTGCTTTAAAAAAAAGAATTAAACGTCTTTTAGGAAAGATAAAAAAAATTGGGTCGCGGCTAGCATCCCCATAAACTTTTTTTAGATCCGCCTCTTACTACCCGTTCGAGCTATACGCTTATGTATTAATTACGCTAGTATTTTTAGGTCTTGGGAAGGTTATATTCCTAGGAAGTGTACCCCACATTTGTGTGAAGGAAGAATAAATCTTTTTTTAAATTAAAAACCACCCTCAGTACACCCGACTGAGATTCGAACCTCGATCTCCCCATCATCGGCAGTTTAGTCTACTGCGAAATTAGCGCGTTAGACCATGCGGCCACCGAAGCTGGTATAAACCCTCTTCTTTCTAGAAAATGTGAGTGGATGTTTTCCGCGCTGCTTTTTATAAGCCGATCGTTAAGCTACACTAGGCGACAGGCTCTGAGGGAACTGCAAGTTTTATAAGGGGATATTATATTAGCCGTTTTTGAATTTCTATGCTTACTGTTGCTACGACTGAAATTATAAAATAGGATAATATAATGGTGGCAACACCAACAGCCTTGCAAGATTATATATATATTATTTGAAGAATGACAGAACAAGTAAAAATAAGTGAATTTCAACGTTTTTACCTTACAGATTAAGTCAGACGTTCTTTCAAAGATTGTAACTTAGTAGTGTACACTCTTTTACCCTGAAAGGTAGCAATCTTACCTTGACGGAATGTACTACTTTCCTATCCTGAAAGCTACGCCATAGTGGAAACATGCCAAGTAAGCTTGCTACCTTACAGGATTAACACGGGCTACAATTTTCAACAGAAGATGGGGGTTCCATTAATGTGGGGATGCAGGGAACGCGAAAAAAAGGCCGACTTTTTTCTGGCAGTTATTTATTATATCAACACTTTTTTTTCTACCCGCCTCTGTGGCGAAGTTGGCTAACGCGCTAGTCGTGTCGAGCTCGACTGCTGAGGACGGGGAGATCGAGGTTCAAATCTCGGTAGGGTGAACGGGGGAGCGGGGGGTTTATAAATGGTTTTCCACTCTCCCTCCACACAAATTCGGGTTCACTTCCTCTAATTCAACCTTCCCCATTCCTAATCCATTAGCGTAATTAGTACTTAAAGCGTATAACCCGAACGGGTAGTAAGACGCGGTGCTAAATAATAATAAAAACATGTTTTTACATAAATAAACATCTCCCCCATAATAGAGATACTTTATATAATGATTTAAAAATATTATCAATATGTAAACTGAAATAGTTCCAGAAAAATAAAGGATTCATACGGATGCGAACTTGTATCTATGGGGTTGCGGATGAATTATGAGCGAAAAGGATATTTTTTGGCTAAAATATTTTCGAAAGTAAAGTCCCTAGAGGATATAAGCTGTGTATAATTTAGAAATATGTTTAGGCTACGCCAATAACCCCATCTGTTATCGGATAGTGCTTCAAAGTATGTTTAAAATGGTGTCCCACCGCGAGGTAGTAAAGTCTTACAATCAAAATATCTGGGATAATTTCCATGTCTTGCTCAAAGACGTCCACCATTTCCAAAACACGTTTCTTCTTTGTTTATTTTCACTAATTCAGAATCTTGTTGACTAGAAACGACGCGTGTAAAATAACCATCGGTGGCAGCGTGGTCTGCTACTGCTTTATTCGATAGTTTGAAACATTCATATTTTAAACGGACGTATGTTCGTCTAGTAAAATTTGAAATCAATTTAGTTTGAAACTAAAATGGAAGTATTTCTTGCCGGGGTAGTAGAATAAGATAATTTAAATAAAGGTTTTGGTAAAATGTGAAACAGATTTAAAATTATAATCTTCCCACAATTTACTCTACTAAAAATATTTTAGAAGTGAACTTTCGAATTTCGCGTGAAGTCTCTTTCCTGTTGTTTGGTATTAATTATGAGATTTTTTATAACAGGAATTCGTGGGATTTGTGTCCATGAATCTTCAAGATTATCGGGATGTGTGTGTGTGCGGGTGTGTGTGTGTGTGTGTGTGTGTGTGTGTGTGTGTGTAAAAACTACCGCCCCGAAGTACATAAAACTCAGAAAGTGTAATGCCCATACCAAATGTCAACTCTATAGGAGTAAATTTGTATGTTGCGTCTGCCATCTTGGATCCATCATTTTGAATTTTTCTTATACTTTTTCTTCGGATTTTCCTAATAATAATGGCAAGCTTCATGTTCATATTTTAGCTCTATGGGACTCAATTTTCACGTTGCGTTCGCCATATTTAATCCGCCATCTTACATTTTTAAAATTTTGGATTTTTCTCATAAAGATAGCATGCTTAATAGCGTCCATATCAGCTCTATGATGTTGGAAAATGGAAGAAATAGCCCTGGGAGGACAGATAGACACCACATGGATGTTAAATAATTATGTCTATTCTGGTAATAACTTTAAGAAAATACAAATACTTTTTTTTGGTGGTCTGCATTGTTGATATTTTATTTTGTTTATTATTATTTAGTAGGTATTGACATTATTTATTAAAAGTGACAGTTAAAGGGTCACATGAATAGATGTACATATAATTGAAAATTGTTCTAAAAATTTTTGATACAGTTGATAAAAGTTCCTTTCTATATAAAGCAGAATGTAAACATAATGAACTATTTTTAAAACTGCGAAAGCCACTCCTGAGTATTGTTAATCTATTTCGTGTTTTAATAAATAAGCCTTCCTAATTCCCTGCGATCTGCGTTTGTAACTGCTGCGAAATGTTTATTCAACTGCGTTTCCCAGATGGATACAGCGACTCTCTAGGTTTTGAGGTCGAGAGGTAATTAATTCATCTATTTTAAATTCAGTAATGCTAGTCCAACATATTAATGCACCGTTGTTGGGTGGTTATTTTCGTAGTGACTGCAGGATTACCATGTTTTGATCGATTCAGATACCTCTGGTATAGCTAAATATAAACCTTGAAGGTCGACAGCAACAAATATTCCCTCATGATTGCGCATTACATTCTGCCACGCAAGATAATCATTACTTCAGCAGCATTGCAAGTGTACAGGCCAATTTTCTTAGAAAGGGGCTTTAATTTTTGTGACATAAAATTTCATCATGTTATTATCGACACTTTAGCTCAGTCGGTAGCGTGTCTACTGATCTAAGGGTCCTTGGTTCGATTCTTGCAATGGCTGTAAAAATGTATCTTGGGGGAAATTGGGGGTTGCCCCTTTCACAGTGATAAATCCGTGGCCGGGGTCTGGACTTTATGTCGGTTATAGATTTAAGTTAGTTAATAAGTCGTGTGCTGATATTATCAGTCGGTTCAGAAAGTGTGCGTTAAATACCTCAAATATAACTTAAATTAACAACCATTCCAATAGTGTTATTTTATATCTATTGATAAACTCTATCAAAAGTGACAGCTGTTGCGTTAATGTGTTTAACTCTGACTTGGGAAGGTGGGTTTCAATTTATGGCCGAATGCATTGAGTTAAAAAAAAATCTTAGTTTTCCTTTTACAATAATGCTGATGCATTTTCTTAAAGTGCTCCTCTTTGTCATATTCCCTTAGATTAGATACGTGTTTAAAATCCAATGAAAGTGATTCACCATAATTTCACTATGATAAATGCTTTGCCATGGCGGGAATCGAATACGGCACCTCTTTAACATAGACGTGCGCAGACATAATATTGGCGCCTATCACCCTTGAACTAATGTGTTTGGAGAAGAGGGGGATACATTGTATTTTACCCATTAATTATCATGTTTAATAGAAAGGGGGTGGGGGACCGGAGAACAAAGAAAGTGCAAAAGAGGGAGAAACCTCAAATCAAAAACTCACAAATATATGGATCAAAAGCGAACAAATAAAAACAACTTCATAACATGGCAACATGGCAAACATTTATTATAAACTGCACCCTTGCGCTTTACAATAATTACAATAAAAATAATAAAACTTTAGGGTTATGTTAGATGCGCCAGTATACAAACACTATAAAACTCAAATTGAAATAGAGATGTGTCGTTCGTAAACGAACCAACAAGCTGTGTTGCCACATGTGTCTTAGATATTACAAACAACGCTGCGCTTTTGATGCACCTACCTCGTGCGCTTCTGATATGCTACAAACAAGATAAAGTATTAAAAAATAAAGCATTCAAGTTAGATCAAATTCTGTCTTCATATTGCTTGCAAAATGTATTTAGAAATGCCAAAATTAAAACCACAAACATTTGTATTTGAAATAAGTTATTTATTGCTGCTACAGACTGGATATGCGGATTTATGTAGTATTTTGAGGAAATTTCACATCACTTCATCTCCACAGGTTGTCACCCTGTGCGCACAACGATGCCCCTCAGGTTAGTAAACAGAACGTTGAATAAATACTGTATTTAAACTAGGCAACCCCTCTTTTCCTTGACCGAACGTTTACAACAAGACAATCTCATGTAAGGTTCTTGTTATCTTGAAACTTCTATATGTCGATTAACAGTGTGGAAGTTTTGTGTCATCTTGAAACAATTGTATGTCGATTAACCGTATGTAAGTTTCGTGTCATATTAAAACTACTAAAGGTTTGGAAAGGAAGACAGTTTGTAAGAGGTCACGTCGTTTTAAAACCACTATACGTCAATTAACTTCCTGAATGCGGGGCTTTGTGCGCATTAAGAACGTTTAGCGAGGGCGTCTCACAAGTGGTGCCTCGACCAGATAGAATCTGCACATTGTTTAGAATAAACCATCTAAGTTATTGCTGTTTGCTTGGTGCGCCATTGTTTGTGACGAGGGATAGTATGCAAGTGGCTCCCCCCCGCAATTGCCCCCACTTCCCCCCCAAATTTCCCCCCCCCCGTCTCGTTAAAATGATGAAGTCGTTTTTATCGTCAAGGACGTCGTATGCAAATTGTTTGCTAAACAAACACTTGGACCAGGTGGGCCTTACCAAACTGCTGAAAAAGAAAATAATCTACTCTTTCTTGGGGGACAACTTATTTAAGTCGATGCTGATGAGCATTTTTTTGCATTAGAAAAAAAGTTACTATAACTTCTTCGACGCATGTGTCTTGAGGTGTTTTATGTAGCTCCTACTTTTTAAGATGCTCTAAGCCAAAATATAACTTCCGAAACAGGGGTTATAAAACTGTGAGGTGTGTGTCCCTCACCGCGGAGACACGAGGGGATTTCAGGTGAGGGGCAGTGGGGTTAATTTTTTGAAACGATTGTTCATTTTCCTCCTGATGTGCTAAAGTTCTGGAAAACTGTAAATAAAAAAATATAAAAGTGACTACCCCGTTTTAGGTAATTAAACATTACACATTATTATGAAGTTTCCATCTTAATAATATTTGTTAGCATGGCCGAAATATTGGTCATTGGTGATATGTAGGTTCCTCTTTCCCAGTTTGATAAATTAATGTTTGAGAGCGGGGTGTCGTGTATTTTCTAGATATATGATAATTTAAATGTCGTGTGCTGATATAATCAGTCGATTCAGGAAGTCCAACTACAGTAACTATATGAGATATTATGTAGGATTTAACTATTTTCGAGTGTGTAAGTTATGTCTTCTGTTATTGTTGTTTGCAGGGTATTTCGGCAAGTACCTCAACAAGTACAACGGTAGTTACATCCCCCCTGGATGGAGGGAGTGGGGAGGGCTCATCATGAACTCCCGCTACTACAACTACTCGATCAACCTAAACGGCAAGAAGATCAAACATGGCGCCGATTATCACAAGGTAACATTGTCGCTCAACCTTCGGATCCTCCCGCAGTCTTACGGTCACGGTTGGCGAACCTGTGTGTGGCGTGCGAGAAGGTTTTCTTGGCTCGTGGTTTTCACTTTTTGTCGCAAGGTTGGCAACGCACCTAAAAACTCGGAGAAAACACAGGAAATCTCATAAAAAAAGACCTTATAAAAATACAAGAATATTTGTTAATTTGAGGCACTTGGCTCCAAGTATTTGTCTATAACACCTTAGCTCAGTCGGTAGCGTGTCTGCCTACTGATTTAAAGGTCTTGGGTTTGATTCCAAGCATGACCGAAAAATGTATCATTGGTAACATGTCGGTTCCCCACTTTCATATTGATAAATTAACGGCTGGAGGCTGGATGTTGTGTCTGTTCTAGGTTTAAACTAGTTTATAAGTCGTGTGCTAATATAATCAGTCGGTTCAGAACGTGCGTGTTAAATACCTCAAATAAGATTTTTTTTTTTAATATCATAGAAAAAAATGTGATTTAAATAATTAAGCGCGCTGATTATTACTCCATGGCGTCAGTCCGCAATTGAGTACCACCGACCAAGCGGCTGCCGTCTACTGGCGAAGATAATACCAGCTTCTTCGATTAGAGGGTGTCATGTGGTCAGCACAACGAACCCTCGGGCCGTTAATCTCAGCTTTCTAGACCGAAGCCGTTATTTTTTCATTCAAGTAGGTCCCCAATTGCCCTCAGGAGGCTGAGTTTGACCCCCGTGCCAGACACAAAGCTTCAAACACAATATGGAAGTGTCGGGGATCTCACCCATGACCTCTGGATCTGAAGCTGGGATTTCTAACCACTGTACCACAAAGTGCTAATAAATTGCTGCAGATGTCTTAACCTCCCTCCTGAATCATTGAGTTGAGGAAAGATTCCATATACTATATCACCGTCAGGTTCAACTCATCCTATTCTAAACACCGATGACATGAATACTAAAACTTAACTAAAAATTAAATATTATTCTACTATATTTTAATCTAAGTGGTTTAGAAAAATGGAAATTCCTTCTATAAAACGTGAAAAATAAGAAGAATTTGACAGTAAAAATTAGTGGCAACCCTGTATTAAAAGTTGTTTTTTCTCTGACTTGATTTTAATAAGATTTTAAACAATAATTATTGGTCATGGGCTAAAGCGTTTCTCTCGCATTAGACTGGACTGCCGTTGAAGGAGAGAAAGAGGTTTGAATCCCGGGTTGGGTTTACTAAGGGTTCAACCAGACTAACAAGCGTGCGAGCGACTTAGCGGCCAAACTGGCGGGCGAGCGCGTGATTAGCAGATAGCTCTCGATAGTTGTTGATGAGGAGGCAAAGGTTCTAATCTTGGCTCAGTGAACTGAGGGTGGTTTTTGACAAGGGATTTATTGTTTTGGTTTTCTCATCCTCTTTCCACGCTAATGGTGATTCTTATTTGTAAAGACCTACTTTTATTATAATATTGAAGTATTTTAACATATCAGTTATATATATATATATATATATATAGGTATGGTTTATGATCTTACTAACTAAATCAGGCCGTTAGTAGGAAATGTGCTAAACCTATCCATAATAATAAAAATGTCAAAAAGTTTTCCTAGCACCCAATGAACCACCAGACAACTCTAGCGCCTGTAAACTAGACTGTACCGGCTCGAGCGCGCGCGCTTTAAAACTACAGTTTTATCTTTCAAGCGCGCGCGCTCGCTCGCTCGCTCCAGTCTGGCCACCTCTCATTACAACCAATATTTTCTCTTTTATTTTTTAATCACTCGCTCGCTCAGTCTGGTTTTTTAAATAAATGGTTTCTCAATACTCGTACACTCAATTTTGAGTAAATTCCCTCATAAGTTTATCCTCCTCATTCCTACCACATGAGTGTAATTTTATTCATATATAATTATATATATGTGGGTATGTGTGTGTGGGGCCCGACCATATATTGAGGCGTTGTGGGGGAGGGAGCGATACGAATTTTTAGAAATATTGCCTAAATAGATTTCTTCTACAACGCTCAACTTTTGTGTCCTATATAATAGAAAAATGATTAGGCCTATAACAACACATAATAAAATGTAATATTACACTTCATTGGCTGAATAATTTAAGGTGTCCACTCTCGTGTTGGATTGGCCTGTCGTTAACTGGGAGATTGAGATTCGAATCCCGGTCGGGTCTACTGAAGATTGTATTTATAAACTGTTTTTTTCACTTTCTCGGCTCTTCTTGGTCTTCCCTCACGCTAATGTGGGCACACTTTCTATAAATGCAACCTTCCTTATCCAACACATTAGCGTAACTATCACAAATGTGTAGAGCTCAGCCGGGTAGTAAGATTCTGTGACAAAAATAAATAAATAAACGAATTATTAATTCCTCCTAGTTGTCAAGGACAAGGCGTGATGTGCGAAAGGGGTTGGGGTGGAGGGGGCGGGGGGCCATGTGAAGCAGCACGGAGCTAGTGCACGTCGAGGAAATGACGCAATTTAGAAGGCAGCACGGGAGGATCCTTAAAAACTCTTGTTCCTCTCGCTGGACCTCAGGTTTTACTCCCGGACGTGGTCACGTGACGTCCTGCGCCGCCCGTGACGTCCTGGGTGTTCTGGGGAACGCACCTGCTCCCCCTGGTTATCTGTACACGCTCATCTTCACTTCATCCGGCTGCGCGCGCACTCTTTATTTCGCGCGTACGCAAACATCTTTTGTTTGGAACGCTCTGAACTGGGTAAACCATCCATCCTCAACACACACGTCCGGGTTTCGTGCCCCGACTTTTCCGTCACCGGTAAACCCAACAAGACGAGCCTGACATATAGTCCACGTGCCCATTGATGTGGGTCTCCCTTATTTATGTACGGCTTAGTCATATATATATATATATATA
>CABEEJ010001570.1:138311-149763 GCA_901482245.1 Timema douglasi
TATATATATTTAGGTTAACAAAGCTTCCTATTGGTTTTTAAATTATATTTTATAATGATTTTCCTTTTAACTTAATCTTATATTGAAATTCTATATTTTTTCCCTTTTTCTCAGGATTTTTGGTCAAAGTTGGGTGTATTCCTTTGTATTTTTTAATAGATGACTTTTAATTTGTTGTAAATAATTTTTTATAGTATTTTTATATTTACATATTGTATAGTGCTACCATAACTATTAAATAAAAAAATAAAAGAACCAGGAACGGATCCTAATTTCGAACCAAGAAGAACCTAAACTTTTATTTTTTATCAAACTTGAACCAGAACCGAGAAATATTTCTGTTCGACTCCCCTGGTTTTCTGATTCGCACCGGTGGGCTCCTGGACTGAAGCGTCAGTCTCGTCTTGTTTGGTTTGATAGTGGCGGGAAGGTCTTGATGCCTTGAGATTTTTTTTTTCCTTAGATGGTTTCCCACTCTCCCTCCACACAAATGTGTAATCTCCAATAAGTGGATATCTGGATGGGTGGTAAGATGTGAAGCACGATAAAATTAAAGATTTTAGGTTGGTTTTTAATGTTAATTATATAACACGGCATGACAAAGGTGAATTTCTCACCAACCCACCCTTTTCCAAGAGATGTGATATGAACAATTTTCCTCTATTTTTTTTTTTCAATAAATTTGTTCAACTATTTGAATGAAGTTAATGCAGATTACTCAAGTTTTATAGAATAGTGGTTCCATTACATAGTTCATTCTCTTATCACACTCGCACGCATAGACTACAACTCATGTTGGTTGGCTGTGTCACTAACTAACGTATTGGTGCCTTGGTCTGCTAAATACCACTATTATAATCATAGCTTTTGTTAATACAAGCCCTTTCCCCTCTGATTCCACGATCTGAAACTTCACGATCTAGAATTTTCCGACTACACACTAAACTACCCCAGTATTTATATAGCAGGAACTCGAACCTAATTAAAATTTAAGGAATATATTAATTTTAAAGCGGTGTATCAATCGTCCAAAGCGGAAACCAAGCACATCAAAGCTACTCCGTAAGTATTCAATTATCATCACGTTCGAAACCACCCCACATTTGTAATATGGATTCAAACAAGTATTTTACTAAATAAACCAATTAATGTAAACTTTGCTTACATACACAACCGTGAAGGTCCGTAGATTCATAGGCCCTAAGAGATACACTCCAGAGCAAAATAAAACTCTGTATACACATTACGATGAATAAGTCTTTAAGCCTAACACATATTTATGTTAACTTTATCCGAATTTATGATTCACAGCGAAAGACGTATTGAGCTTTGCTTTTTCTCACTTTCTCAAACCAGGGTAACAATACCTATTGTGCTTTTTTAGGATGTGTGATCTTGATATGAAAATTGGTGGTTTAGAATAGGACAGTTTTACAAAAAATTCCCCTACCCCGGGGTGAAGTTTTTTAAAGAAGTTAAAGTGGCCTTGGTCTATTTATTTTGAGCAATGGAAATCGACCATATGGGGTGGACCCTCCTTTGGGCTACGCGGGTAGCAGGAGACCTCGCGATTTAATCGCGGTCAATCAATCAACCAGAATAGACGTGTGAAAAGTTCGCGCAGTCAAAGGGTACTGTCACACTCAATTTTCATCAGCAATAGTCATTTTATAAATATTAACCATAATCAAAATGCCAATAAACCTGAATTATCAATTTGTGATTTTTATTGTAAATCTAAACTTTTATAAACGTTGTTACGGAATGTAAAACTACCTGGCGCCCGAACACAATATATAAAAATATAGTGCTGATTTGTAAACTAACGCACGAGAATCAAAGGTCGCATACTAAACCGGTCAGGATCCGAACCAAAGACGTCCGGGGCAGATACGACGCGTACCGTTAAGAGTATGTAATAAAATATCAACTCCATAGCAATGAAATTCCCTGTCCACAAAATCCCGATCCATAAGTTCGTAGTCCGAGACTCCTCGGGAGAAGATTGCACTGTCTACAAAATCCCGATCCATAAGTTCGTAGTCCGAGACTCCTCGGGAGAAGATTGCACTGTCTACAAAATCCCGATCCATAAGTTCGTAGTCCGTGAGAAGTGAGACTCCTCGGGAGAAGATTACACTGTCCACAAAGTCCCGTAAGTCCGTGGAATTCCGCAAGAGTCGGATAAACTTTAATTTTCTTGCGTACTGTCGTTGCGCATAGCTGCCGAGAAACAATCACAGGCAGACGAATTAATAAACATCGGTGTGTGAATCGAAATTAAAGTGACAGTGAGTGATAGCAAAGGAAATGTTCGTCATTTTTGTTAAACGTATCGTGTTTTCATTTATACACTTATATCTTTAAGATGGGATTGTAGGGAACGTGAGACAAGGTAAGTGTTTTTGCAGTTTCTATAGGTACCCTTTTTTTTGTCATAAATAAATAAAATATTGCTCCAGTAGAAACATAAGCGTTTAATTTTCTTCACATGGTGATATAAACAGTTGTTGAATATATGTCATGAGTATAGTGGTATTAGATGACAAACTTTTTAAATGAAGATCAGAAGTTGTCATTAAATTCCATAACACCCATGACAAATATTCAATTATTATTATTGATATCACCATTATGTAGAAAATTAGACTCTGTTTCTTCTGGAGAATTATTTGATTTGATTTGTTTTGACCCCCCTCCCCTCCCAATTTTTTTATTGAAAACTGCAAAAATACTTATCTTAACTCGTGTTCTCTACTGCCTTACCTAACTTAATACTAGAAAACTCAACTAAATCAACGCCGTCGTTATTTTAAATAAAATCACTAAACAAATATTAAAATTATTAAAATTATGACTGTGTTTATCGTATTTGCTGAAATTGTTTTATTTCAATGAATTAGCACAACAGCACTTACATAGGGGGACACAAAAAAAGAGCGAGTGTGTGTGTGTGTGTGTGTATGCGCGCGCGCGCGCGCGCAAAATTAAAAATCATACGGACTTATAATAATACGGAGCTTACGGAGTAAGTAAATTAGGCTTACGCCTTCCTTTGTGCACGGAGTATAGATTAAAAAAGGCACGGTACGTTTTCAACGATTGGGAAAACCTCACCCACCAGCCTATCGGCGCGAGAGTCTTAATTCCAAAAACCCACAAAGTGAGAAAAGGATAGTCTCGTGCCATCTGCCCCATTTATTTTAATAACCCTCTCACCCTCTGGATAGTTCTTACTCGACTTGGTCAATTTTTTTTATTTTTTTATTTTACGGTGTGTTCGCGGTGAGGTAGCGAGAGTCTGAATACCTCGGGCAGGTTGTAATAGTTAGACCCCTTCCCCCACACAACCCTTTCTCAACCCTTTCCTAGAGTGGTTTAGCTTTCCCGCCCTTTAGTCACGAGTTCTATCAGGAGGGAATATTTTGAAAAAGGTCATTTAGGGACAACAGAATAAAAATACCGTTAAATTATTTTATGGACACGTTCGGAAATACGTCTTTTTTTTATATAGCTCAAAGAGATGGTTTCCACGTTTTATTATATCATGTGGGGTTTTTAAGTGTGCCTAAAATTTAAACTGTTTCGATTTGAATTGGAATTATCATAAAATGGGATATAACGCACTCGTAAAACCATGTCCCTGTTCATTAAACGTTAACCCTTTTTATCCTTCTTCCTTGTAACAATATCGTATCAAGTTGGGATCAGGATTGAAAAATTAAGGAGTAAACTTTTTTTTACATAGAAAATGTCTTAAAAAAATACAAACACTATTTCCGTGGTCGACATTGATAATATTTTTAATATTATTATTTTTTAGGTATTGCGTTTATGGTCTCGTGGTCATAGTTCCTGGCTGGCTACTGATCTAAAAGTCCCGGGTTCGATCCATGGCTCTTATAGATTTTTCCGTGCAGCAGTTGGTCTGATACGGGGTCAACTTGGCCTCATGAGGACAAACGAGGAGCCATTTGAATGAAAAAGTAGCAGCTCCGGTCGAGAAAACTGAGATTAACTGCCGTTGTGCTGATCACATGACACCCTATATCTGTATAAGTTGGCACTATCTTTGTCAACAGATGACGGCCGCCCTGTCGGTATGGCTCGATATCAGGCTGATGGCATGGAGTTTAAAAAAAATATTTATTGATAATATCTATCAAAAATAATGGCTTCATATCACATAAATCGACGTATGAATACGTGAAAGTACCTACGTCTAGTAACTTCTTTAGCGGTCGTATAAAGAAGGCTATTCCTATGAAAATTGGACTGTATATTGAGACGCGTCAAGACGCTGGCGTCGTCTTCATTCACAGCTCAGCACTAGTTGGACAAGAGCCCAGCAACACACTGCCGGCTCTTTTCGAATATACTTTTCTTCTCTATCTTTACACAAGTGAGGTTACATAGTAACAGTCACCTTTTAATTAAAATTCTACATTCATTTTTTTTTCTTTTCTCCCTGTCAAAAAAAACCCAACAGTGAGTCGAAGATTAAGAAAGAAAGACCAAAGTAAAAAGGAACGAGAAGATTATTTAAGCAAATAAGTCTGCGATAAGACGAAAGTAGAAAAAGAAAGGAAATTGGATTGTAAATAAGTACAAATGAAATATTATTATTATTATTTCTATACCCACAAACTTGAAAGCACGTCACAACCCACAGAAAAAGTGTAACTTATAACAGGGGTTTTAATGAAATTTTTTTTTTTTGCAGTCAGCATTGATAACATAATGTTTGTATTATATCATAGTTGTTGATTTTATCTATCAAAAAATGAATGTTGCAGATCCAAGGGCGTAGAAAGCTGATTTTTTGGGGGGTAATGGCCGTTATAAAATTTAACTATACTTTTTTAGCCAATAAAAATTTTCAAACGATATATGAACCACCCTAGGGGGGTTTCATCAAATTCCATGTGGGGTCCGGACCTTCCCCAAACCTCACCCTTTCTATTCCTTTGTACATATCACATGGCTTGACGTATGAATACGTGAAAGTAGATCTAGTAACAAAATTTAGCTGCCATATAAGACCCTTCTTATGTAAATTGGATTATAGTTAAACCCTGATTTGTATTGTAAGCCCCACTTTCGAACACCATCATTAATTGAAAGTCACTAAAATATGGAATTGTAGAAATATGTTTTATTAGGTTTATTAATTAAATAGTTATCAAACGCCTTTAATAATACTTCCTAATGTATTACTTAATAATTTCACTTTACCCTATTAATTAAACGGACCAAGAATTTAAATACAAATTATAATGATCCTTTTCACGCGATTGTGACATCATGAGTTTCCAGTTTTTTTATAACGGCTTCCTATGAAATTAAGACTTACGGGGGGATAGAAAATATCTTCATAGCTCTCACCTAGAATCGATGCAGGGTCTCCTCGACTTGGTGGCATGACATTCCAATCACCTATCCACTGTGGATGGACTGCTGAATAGTATTATTCAACCGATCCTACACTCTGGCATTCTTTCCAAAAGGAATTTCTTGGATGGGAAGAACTCGCCTCGCCTACTTCCTTCTTCCATACCTCGAATAGTTTGATCAGATTAAGTGGGAGTAGGGGCGTGAAAGGCTGTCCCAGAAATTGGAAAAAAAAAAAAAAAAAAACACGAACACCCTGTCAAAAATCACGAGCTTTGCTTCTTTTGTCCGATGTGTGACGTCATCTGTATCCATGACAACTCTGCACTGAATTTCAGCTGAACAATAGAAAGCCAGCAAGAAAAGAACGAGGTTATTTCAATTTCGTGTTTCCTTTCAAAGTTGGTGTCTGTATTATTATAATTATTTTTTTTCTGTTTGAGTGAGGGTAGACCCACGTGTTCTTAAAATGGCACTATTGTTCGGCGGGAGATTTTCCAAATTTAAATTTAGATGCGGAAGAAATAAATATAAAGATTGTGAGATTCTATTTGCATTGCACCTCCGTAACTTTGATTCGATCTGTTCACTTTGGCCGCGTTATAACTTAATGACGTTATTCGAGAGAGAAAGACACTGTACCACGTTTGTACAGCCTTTATTGGGGTATATAATGGGCATTTTCTAAACATTTTGTTTTCAAGCACCGTGTCTTGCTACCCATTTGGGTTATACGCTTATGTTCTAATCACGCTAATGCGTTAGGGATAAGAAAGGTCGCATTTAGAATAAGTGTACCCGAATTTGCGCGGAAAGAAAAAATATAAAGAGAGATTGGTGAACCATTTAGGGGGGGAAACCACCCTCAGTACACCCGAATAGGATTAAACCACGATCTCCCTGTCATCAGTAGTATGGTTTTTGAGAGAGTAGTAGTGCCTTAGACAATGCGGCCACCGAAGTGGATGACCTACAAACTATCTTAACATAAGACAGTACACCTATTATAACACACCCTGCTCTAGCACATTAATATTTACCAAACTGGTAGCAGGCTGAATCTATGTACATACATATTATATAATTATATATTTAAATATTCATATATCTAACTGCCCGCCCGGGTTGTGCGAATTTTAGTTACTCTAATAAGAAAGGTGATCTGCTCTATGGTCTAGTGGTAAGAATTTCAGGCTACAGATCCAGATATCCCGGGTTCGATCCCCAGCGCTTCCAGATTTTCTGTGAAGCAGTGGGTCTGGAACGGGGTCAACTCGGCCTCGTGAGGACAAATGATAAACTACTAAGATGAAAAAGTAGCGGCTCCGGTCTAGAAAACTAAAATTGATGGCCGGAGGATTCTTTGTGCTGACCACCCTCTATCCGCAGAAGTTGGCACTATCTTCTCCAACAATCAGTGGCTGCTCACTAGGTATTTCTCTATTCAGGGATGATGCCACGGAGGTTTTTTTTATAAGGATGGTATATTTTGGAGGAAAAACTACCACTATTTGCTTAAAGAGTGGGATACCATTTAGGAAAAACTACCCTTAATACACCCGGCAGACACTTAAACCCCAACCAACCCCGTCTCTGGCAAACCAGATTAGTTTAAGTCTAACATTTCCGCGTGCCTAATGATGCGAGTTAAACAATTTTATAAAATATCTCTTATCAGAACCATGATTATGTGCGGCCCGTGGACCTTTTGATGAGCCATCATTCTATGCGGCCCGATTCATTTGTTTTATAAACATTGTAGAAATACACAATTTATGATTATGACACTTGTAAATAGGCCAATATATGTGTTAATCTAACATGCGGGGTTGGTGAACCGAATTAGTACTCAGCAGAGATTGATTCTTCAGAATTGTTAGATTTGTGTACCAAGTATGTGCAATGTTTGGCATCACACAAGTGTGTGACCACTTGTGTTTTTTTCTTTTGAGAAGGAACAAAACACCTACCCGCTTCGGTGGCCACGTGGTATAATGCGCTACTCTTGCGGTAGTCTAGATTATCGATGACGGGGAGATTGAGGTTCGAATCTCGGTCAGGTGTACTGAGGGTGGTTTTTCCTAAATGTTTTTCTACTCTCCCTCCACGTAAATACGGGTACACTTCCTATTAATATAACCTTCCCAATCCCTAAAACCATTAGTGTAATTAGTACAAAAGCGTATAACCCGAACGGGTAGATAAAGAGATAACGGATTTAAAGACACGAGTTTATTATAAATTATGAAAACTATTTTAAAATAAGAAAGTCTTGACACTCATACCCTTGCTGCAAATAAAAGATTTAAGATTTCTTGTAAAAAAGTTTAAGTCTTAAAAAACGCTTAAAAATGGATGGTAGCAATATTGAATATTTCGAAATGCAGCCACCTCCGAATTTTGAGTTTTTGCTGTGGTCCTTACGATCAAATTAGTTTGACACGTCACTCTCTCAATATACTGGACTACCGATGCCGGGGAGATCGGGGTTTGAATCCCAGCTGCGTGTAGCCTACTTATGAGGGTGTTTTTTCCTAAATTATTTTACAGCCTCCCTCTACGCATATACGGACACTTTTCCACTAAATTTGACCTTCCTAAAACATTAATGTAATTAGTACATAATTTTATAACCCGAACGAGTATTAAAGAGGCAGTACTAAAAACAAAAACAAAATAATTATTGACCCGTTTACCCTGCCAGGACTAGAAACAACTTGCTCGCATCTCATATCTGAGCATGCCAGCTAATCTCGCTGGCGCCGCCCAAACTCTGCCGGTAATCACATACTTCACCCACAAATTACATCGCTGACAAATATGGTAAAAACGTGGCTACACGCGCGCTATGTTAAACACCTGCTGAACCGGGAGAGTTTGATGTGGGAGTTGAAAGGGGCAGAGGGGTGAGGGGAGGGGAAATAACCACATAACAAACCGGCCATTGCTACGAACCCAGGGGTCCCGGGTTGGATTCCCGGCTAGTATCATGAGTATCTTTACCGAAAGGGTAATTATCCCAAAGGTCAACAGGTTTTCGGTTGATGAGGCCTAAGTTAGGTTTAAGATCACTCCTGGTGCCACACCTTCATAATCACTATCATCACATCATCTCATTGCGGGTACGACGTGTAGACTAGATAATTGTATCTTTCATGGTCAATGATGCCATACGCTATATATACATACACCCTGCCAAGGACTGAATGGGTTTTAACTCCGGTCGGTTGTACTGAGGTCAATATTTTCCTAACTGGTTTCCCACGCACCCTTCACACGAATGTGGATACATTTTGTCTTAATTCTTACTTATCTCCCTACCTCATTAATGTGACTAAACGCATACAACTCAAACGGTAAGACGCGCCATACTCGGTGTATTTTGGTACTAAATCATTTGTAGGCCTTTATATTCCCGGCGAGCTTTATTGCCATGACTCTCCAAATATATTTTAATTCTATAGAATGGTGTTTTATATTTTGGATAAGCCACAGGGCCGTGGTGGCAAAGAGACACAGAGAACGCGTCACGATTAATTTTTGGTTATGGACCTCTATACAGAAGATGGAACGCTAATGTCCATGATTTAAATCTTTTCTTTAAAAAACAAAACTATCAACGTAAAATATACCAAAACTAATATACTCAAACGGTTCAGGTTTATTCTAGGCCTATGCTATTTTTCTTTCACTTTAAGGTATGGGTATCCTTTAAAAAAAAATAACTTTATAAACCTAGACATTTAGAAGTCGAATTTATAATTTAAAATATCCCAAATGTATGTAGGAAGGATATATTAAGCGGTTTAAGCTTTGAAGTCGGTGGGTTATCTAACTTCATTAATCCGATGTTGAACGTTTTGAAGCGTTAACTTTCAGACGATGTCCAACCATCTCTGAGACTAGTGTACAAATTCCAGTGGGGTTGAAATGTGACTAACATGGGCGTAGAGAGCTTAATTTATAGAGCAGTGATTCTCAAACTTTTTTTAGATTGTACCCTATAGCCACGACTAAAAGTTTAGTGTACCTTCAAGTTAAGAAATTTCCATGTGACAGTCTTTAAAAAATATGACTACGTGGTGAATTATTGATCTATTTAATCTAATGGGGAAAATATCCGTTAGCAAAATATTTCTAATGTTATTAGAGAGAATCCTACTGTTATACACTTATTGAGAATTGTTGTGCTCAGTTAAAAAAACATAAGTTTACTGTAAAAAGTTTCTAGAAAAGTTTTACTCATTTTCTTCACATATTCGTTCAAAAATAGAGAGAAAAAGTAGACCTAAACACAATATTTTCAAATCAAAATTTTTTAATTGTAATTCTGGAGCTGACATATTATAAATCCCAAAGTTTTTCAATGAGAGGGGTGTGGCTATATGGTTTGGCACACCTTTTTTTGTGTTTGGTTGTCCAGTTGAAACTTTCAAGCGAAGGTCCTGCTCCAAATATAGCCTATCGCGGTACTTATTTTTAGGTACAAAATTGATGAAAAACCACTCACAGAGATATGTTGTTGAGAAAGGCATCATAAGCTGCTAATGTAGGTGTCAAGTAGATGGTTGAAAATCTTCAGAAATTGATCAATAGCTGAGAGCAGATACGGGGGAAAGAGGGTTGGGAATAACCAGGTAAAGGTAACTGCCAAGAACTTTCCCTTGAGAGCTGCTCGCGTACCCCTGGGGGTAAACGTACCACAGTTTGAAAACCACTGTTATAGAGGATGTCACCTAGAAGGGAGAATGGGCGTAGAAAGGCGGGGAACGGGGTCTGGAAATTCCACATGTCCACATGTTCATAATAAAATATTTTTAAATTGTACTATTCATTTAATATGCCACAAGCTAAGATATTCTACTTGATTATTATTTTAAAATAAACCTGCAAAATGTATTATTTATCGTGTAAAAACATTATACGTAGCTACAAACAATCCACTATAATGATCTAGTGGCGAACGAAGAATTTTGTGTGGGTGGGGCATGGGTGTCATACAATCAAGGCTGTGCCCATAGCGACATTTTTGGGGGAAGGGGGTACCGTTGGAGGCCAAGAAATGTATAACTATAAAGACCTTTAGAAGCTATTTGCAGTTTTTTTAAAAGTGATTAAGGGCATCTGTCATAGTAAAATATTTAAAAATAATTCTTATTTCGAAGACTAAAACACTCTTGACGATTTTTTTTTCTATAAATTAACAAATTAATTTTTTGAGGCACACTAAATTTGACCGAAATTAAAGTTTGAGGAAAATGTTTTATTACAAGTAGATATTAATCATAATTGTTTGAAAAATATATTACTTCACCATCGACTCCATGCCCTGGTCAAGAATATCAAGGCTCTATGCCTCGTTGCGTTGAATAACTAGCTCTGGCAGCTTTGCCAGTTTGAATCCCGGCCAGGTCCAATTTATTTAGTCCTAACGTAATGCGAAATCATGTGTGACAAGAAGGGCTCTTAATTTCCCTATAAGAATGGCCTCATGTGTTAATAAGCCTTATTTTCTGTTAAGGTAGGGATGTTGGGCACGCGAGTTAGGGTAAGTGTTTTTGCAGTTTTTATAGCAACACTTTTTTTGGCCAAAATAAATCAAATCTTGCTCCAGTATAGAAATAGTTTGATTTTCCTCCCGTGGTAATATTACCAGCTGTTTAATAAGTGTCAAGGGTGTCCTAAAATTTGATGACAACTTTTTTTTTACTAATGCCGCTATGCTTATTACAGATATTCAGTAATTGTTGGTATCACCATGTGAATAAAATTAAACTATGTGTTTGTACTGAAGCAATATTTTATTTAGGCCTAATTTGACCAAAAAATGTTTTGATATAAAAACTACATAAACACTTTAAACATAACACCTTAAAGGAACACTACTCGTGTGAACGGAGAGTCGTGAATATTACTTGTAATGTCATCACCTCCACGACCCTGTCGTTTCGGGAGCAAACATGTTTGATTTCCAGTGATAGTGTAACGGGCGTGAGGCAAGAATGTCGTCGAGACGTACTTAATTGGGGCACTAATGGTATTTAAGTTCTCGCTTTTTCTT
>CABEEJ010001571.1:8359-28029 GCA_901482245.1 Timema douglasi
CCCCCCCCCCCCCACGCTGCCCGTTGCCCGTTACCCATTGGTGTATAATTGCTATATAAATCCTCTTTACTCCTTATCCCGTGGTAATTTCAAAAAATCTGGCCATATTCCTTGTCTACATTGTAATGTCCCTGATTTGACCCTAATAATATTTGAAAGCATTGAAAATATTCTCCTCTTAATTATATATATAATTTTATATATATTTTACTTTTATTTGAATTTTATATTTTATTACTTGGCTCTTAAAGCAAGTCTTCTTCTAGATTAATCATATATGATAGTTACCAGATTCTATCTAGGAAATTACTAGTTATTTCTTGTTGTTAGGTTCACGCCCTGAAGTTAGGAGGCATTAGCTACTGTAACTAACTTCATTGTATGACGTAAAGTTGAGTCAAAATTGCAATGTAAAAGTCTTTTAAAAATTAATTTCCTGCTCTGGAACAACCCAGAACATTGTAGATGTTCAATTTGAGGCAGTGTCCTGTTCTCGGCCATTCTATATGCTTCTATACGTTTTCACGAACTAAACATTCTAGTAAGTTCCATTGGACTGAGGTATATCACGGGTTGTGTAATCTCAGAGCTTACTGTGATGTCAGTCTTTGTCTTGGACGGACGCGTGTTAGGCGCTCGTCTAATTTGTTTTAAACATGGTCATTTTTCTATCCAAGTATCAATAATTATCATTGAACCAGGTCTCCACCGTGGTTCGGATTCCACGTTAAACTGTAGGTCCTTCATTTCATCTCACATTCACCCTACCATTACACATTAGCGTAAGTGCGTATAATCCGAACGGGTAGTAAAACGCGGTGCTAATAATAATAATAATTATTATTATCATTGAATAAATCAATATCAAACTCCATCTGACGCTAGTTATTTCTATAATAAAAAGTGAGGCCCAATCTAGGGGAGTGATAATAACTATTTTAAACGTAACAAATGACGAAACAACCGCGGGACAATTAAACAAGTAAAAATCCCGTAATGTTATAAATGACTTCCAAACGTGAGGCATTTATCACCAAAAATATTACGTAAGGTAGCAATAGGCGGCCCAACGTGGACCAGCTATAAGAACATAACAATTGGCGTCCAAACGAGGGGNTGAACTCATTTGGTAACGTGTGTGTTTACTAAGTAAAGGGTCCCGGGTTTGATTCCTGGAATGGCCGAAAAATGTATTATTGGTAAAATGTAGGTTTCTCATCTCGCAATGATGAATTAATGGCCGGGGGCTGGATGTTGATTCTATTATAGGTTTAAGTTAGTTTATAAGTCGTGTGCTGATATAGGCAGCCAATTCATAAAGTGCAAGTTAAACACATCAAATTAATGGGAGGAAGGAGGGATGAAAAATAGTTTAAGATATGATTGATTGTTCTCATTAATTTCATTAGTAATATTTGAGTTTATGAATCATTAAGGTTTTATTTTTTATAGGAATATCAGGTAGGCATAGGTTTTTTTTATATAAAATAAAGTTTGTTTTAAATTGTAATTCTTAAGACTATGTGGAAAAGAATGCAAACTAAGACCAGTAGTTTTTTTTGGTCAAAATTACAAGAAATAATTTTGTTTGAAATAAATAAAACATTGTTTCAGTAGATAGATTTAGTTTGATTTTTTATCCATAGTAATCTCAAGAATTCTTGAATATCTCGCATGGGCATTGCATAGTTTTATTAAAGCTTATTCTAATCACTGTGAGATACCACGAAGTTCTGACAGGTATTCATGAGATTATAATAATTAGAAAATTATAATAAATTATCTACTGAAGAAATATTTTGTTATATTTGGCTAAAAAGATTGCAGTCTTAAAAAATTGTAAAAATAGGGATCTAAAGGATGTTGCTTACCTATGACGTCACGGCTGGTCAAGATATGATTTCCCATGTTAGTGAATCAACGTTTTTTTATTCAGTGAGTTTTAAAGCTATAACGTTGAAACAAAAACTGCAAATCATTAAATAATTCTATAAATAGTCCTACAAAATTATTGTTTTTATCTTTAAGTAGTTTATTTGTAAACATATTGTTTATAAATCCTCTACAATTTAGGTTATTTGGCTTGGTAACGAAAATAGCTTTTAGGAATCTTTTGACAGGATGTAGATTTAAAAAAAAGGTTCATATTAGCATATTTATATCTAAAATAGAAAATAAGGAAAAGATACAATTTAAAAGTAAGTCAATGTTTTCCAAGGTGCAGATATTAAAATGACTGTGTAATCTCGTCAGAGGAAGAGGGAAAGTGTTATCAGTACATATACAAGAGCCCTCTCAGGGTGAATTTCTCATTTTCTTTCCTATCTTTCTATATTGTATATTGGCGTCTAAGTGTGATAGTGCTTAGACTGCTTAGGTGCGTCAAGTTAAGATGCAGCCTGCTTCACAAAATAGCTACGAGATCTTCAAGTAGCCAAAGTCGCTAACTAGATTTTTTTTCCCAGTCCAACTTAAGTTTCATAGAGTATTGTAGCGTCTTAGGAACCGTCAAAAGCCACCAACCCCTCCTGTGGTGGTTCCTCCGTGATTGTAAACGACGAGCTCCCGTGTGGGCAGGTGGCACCAGCTTGCGGAAAGTACCCAAACTAAACGTGCCAGATGTATATTACCGTTTTATACTATTTTTTTTTCTTTCCTCTTTCTTTCTACCATACTGCATACTGCCTCATTCTTCTCTCCATACCACTGTTATTTTATTATTTTTACAAACGATTTTTTTTTGTCACCTTCAAACTTCCTGCTAATATGATAGACTTTCCGTTCTTCAATGGGTTGAACTTCCAACTCGTGGAAGGATATATATTTTAGGGGTAAAGGGGAAGAAAGGTTACAATTATAAATTCATTTGAAAGACCTATTAAAATGTCAAACCTGTGGTTACTTTATATTGTCTTGGTCGACGGGAAAGAACAAAAGAAACTGTGTGGATGTAATTATATTCCTGTGAACAGGTAAACCCTAAATAATAACAAGGGTCAGAACTAGAATGTTCCCACATACTTTAACAATACGGGGGTAGTGGTGTAGGAATAAGGATAGTTGTTTTAACTTCCGCTGTACGTTCAAAAATAGATTTGCAGCACAGTATTATTTAACTCAGCACAGCACTATTATTTGTTAGTTTAAAATAAAATAAGAATATATATTTCTTAAGTTAGAAAATTACTTGTTAGCAGATTATTTTCCGATGTTCAATAAAATCTCACTTACAATAGTGGGTACACAGACTGACTTAGGTCACAGACCAATAATATACCCAGACACTCAACCTCCAGGTTAAAATTGATATACTACTTTTGAAAAGTTGAGTCTTTCAACACTAGGATCGCTGCGGTAAGTCCTATCATCACCCAGCAGTGACACTAGCGAGGCCCAGTGTTGAAGGACTCAAGCTGTCAAAAGGAGCGCAGCGAAACCCACGTTAAGGTCGAAAGTCTGTTTCTTACGTGGTTTTTTCATAGGTTCATATAGTTTGATTTTTTCATTGACATGGAGGTTGGAGTTTTAATGCTGGTGCTGTGCACTGAGGGTGGGTTTTTATAAAGTGCTTTCTACTTTTCCTCCAAGCAAATGCGAGTTCATATCCTCTAATATTTCACTTTTCACTTTCTAGCTATCTTACAGGCAGAGAAAATATTGTCATCGTCAAACAAAATCGAGATTTTGATGAATCTTAACGTTTTATGACCCACCCGAATGCGAAAAAGTGTTTTTTGAATTTCCGTCTGTTTATCTGTCTGTCTGTATCTCCGACTATAGCCTAAACTATTTTGCCGATTGGGCTAAAACTTGGTACCTAGGGTTTTCATAGGGTTGCCACGAAAGATTTTTGGAATTGAATATCTAACCCTAAAATTAAGGGTAGTTTACTGAAGGCAAAAAAGAGAAAAAAGTATATTTTCTCAAATTCGGCTCTAAAGATTTTGATTAAATTTCGTTTATAAATATCAATAATTCCAAACAAAATGGCTACTCCCAATATTTCGGCAAAATGACTTAAAGGGTTTCTATTATTTATTATTTATCATATCTCAGTAACTCTTTAGAGATATGAAATTACTTATCATTGCAAATAAGGAAGTCTATTTAAAATACAAATATTTTATTTGAAACATATTTTAAAAAAACCAATAAATTTCAAGCAATACACCATTTTAACTGTATATTAACTTTTTGAACACTCAAGGTAAAGTATTGCAACAGTAAACAAAAATTTAAGCCGAAATGTTGATGGATGACGTCGTCTCATTACCCCCCGAATCCTAAAAAGTTGTTGTTACAATACCGTCTGTCTGTGTGTCTGTTTAACCCTAAAATTAAGAGTAGATTAATAAAAAGCGGAAAGAGAGAAAATCGATTTTCTCAAAATCGGCTCTAATGATTTTGATTAAAATTCGTATCGAGGCGTTGATTAAGATTATAAATAAAATAGCTATTTCCATTTTCCTATGAAAATGAATTTTACGGTACTTAATTTTTACATAAGCGTAAATTTATGTATTTCCACAAATATTTGAGATACTAAATAACTTACCATTGCATAGTTGTAGCACTATTAAAAGTAAAAAAAAAAAAAATTAAATTAAATATATTTTTATAAAACCAATACTTTCTGAGATATTGGAAAATATATTAATACAATTTTGTAAGCGTTTGTTGTAGAAAGATAATACTTAAGTTTTAGCGCAATAATTCTGTAATTCCATAGAGTAAGTAAATATAAGTGCCTCAAAAATTTGTTAGTTTTCCTTTAACCTCTTAGGAGAAATGTTTGCGCAGCAACAATCTATCTCCTTTATTTTAGAATCAATAGTCAATACAGTGACACCTGTTTAACTGGGGCCTGGATATGTGAGAAACCTCTGTTATTGATAATTACAATGAGGTCCCGCCACTTTTGCATTAAAATACCATCTGTTACTGGGAATTTTCAGACCTTGTTAACTGAGATTAGATTTAATAGATTTTTTCGATGTTTACCTCTATAATTGGGACTTGGTAGCTCAATAACCCGTATAATTGGGACAATTTATCAGTTTTAGACAAGTTATGACACACTTGCTTACAAACAGTCTAATTTCTTCCTTACTTGCTTTGTTTATCAGTACTATTTAAGAATTTGTACGAGAAACGCCAGTGCAAAAAATGTCGAAACGAAAGTGTAATTCTCTAACATCCGCTGATAAATTAAAGTTATTATTGGAATATTATAGTGGAAAGTCGCGTGACGAACTGTACACCGAGTTTAATTTACCAAAGTCAACTCTTTATAGAATTATTCAAAATAAGGAGAAAATACGTTCTTAGTGTATTGACGGAAAAGTAAAACTAAAACGACTACGACCAGCAGAGTATCCTGAACTTGAAAAATGTCTCTCGATATGGATGAAACAGGTACGGAATATAAACATTCCAATAAGCGGCCCAATGATTAAGGAGAAAGCTCGAGAATTTGCGAGTAAGCTGCGTATTGATAATTTTTCTGGCAGTAAATGGGTGGTTGGAGGGCTTTAAGAGAAGGAACGATCTCGTTTTCAAAAATGTTTGTGGAGAGAGCAATGCTGTGGACAACAATGAATGTAATCAGTGGACTAAAAATCTTCCAGCTTTATTACATTATTTTTCACCCGATAACGTCTTCAATGCTGATGAAGCGGTCTTATTCTACAAGAGTCTTCCGGATAAAACTTTTACAATCAAAGGACAGCCTTATCCTGGTGGTAAATTGAGCAAAGATAGAATTACTGTGCTTGTGTGTGCAAATATGTCTGGAACTGAAAAACTGCCACCTCTTTTAATTGGGAAATCAAAAAATCCAAGATGCTTCAAAGGTATAAAAATTTTGCCTGTTAGTTATCAAAACAATAAAAAGGCCTGGGTGACATCTGATTTATTCGCGGATTGGTTGAAAAAAGTGAACGCCAATATGAGGGCCCAAAAAAGAAAAATTGCTTTGTTTGTTGATAACTGCACAGCTCATAATAATATGCCCGAATTAGGCTACGTTAAATTATTGTATTTACCTGCCAATACACTGCCTACTGCTTACAAGTAAATTACAGCCAATGGATCAAGGTGTTATCAACAACTTTAAAGTTTACTACAGAAAATAAGTCGTACAATCTATAGAAGAGAATAAAATCCCTGAAATTAACATCCTCCAGGCAATGAGATTTGTGAGAAAAGCTTGGTTTTGTGTGAGCAATAACCACCATTAGTAACTGCTTCAAAAAATCTAGATTCAAAGTAAAGGATGAACCGGAACCTGAAAGCTTACAAGAGGGGGAAGAGAACTGTGGAACACTTGCAAAATGGAACCAGATTATTGCTGCTTATAGTAGCAATGAAAATGACCAGCAGCCCACTTTTGTGCGTATAGAAGATGATGTACTAGTTTCGGAAGAGCTCACTGACGACGACATTATTTCTGAGTTCTTAGAGATAGAACAATAAGAAGAGGAGGGTTGTGAAACTTGTGAAGAGCCTTTAGAGAGAGTTTCAAATCGTGACGCAGAAAAAGCCTTAGAAACCTTACATAAATATTTTGAGATGTCAAATATTAATAATCCTGACATATATGATAAAATTTATACTATGGAAAAACAAACACCTTAAAGCAACTAACAATCTGATATAAACTAATATCACTGATTTTTTAAGCCATAATTTTTTAAAATAAAAATTGTACAACATGAAATATACATTTCTTTTACATTTGTATGTACATAAGTACTGTATAAACATTTCCACCTCTTTATATGATAAATATACATATTCGACCTCTCATAGTGGGACCCTCTATAAGTAAGACAATTGTCATGTTAACCTGCTCATTTGGGAAACTGGATAAATGAAAAACCTCTATAAGTGATAAAAAATGTTAGGTCCCTTGAGATACCAGGTAAACAGGTTTCACTGTAATTACATTTTTCATTGGTCAAAATTTATAAATGAGGAATTGAATAACAATGCGAAGATCTGAAGATGTAAAATACCTAATATAATTTAAAAATTTTAATTGGAACTCAAAATTTTAGTATGAAGTGTTGACCCTTGTGGCTCCAAAATCGATTATTTTTATTGGTCCAAACATACAAATGGGACATTCTTTAAAAATAAAAAATTTAAAACCGTGACTCTAAATCAAAAAATGTTTTACGTAAGTATAGTGCAATTTATGCTTGGGTTTTCTAGTGTATATTAGTTCGTTTAACATGTATTACGAGTTTTGAGTAAATATCTCAATTTTTAAACAATAGAGAGAGAGAAAGTCCGTGTGGAGTTTCATACCATTTATTTTTTATCCCATCTATATTCTATTTGCGTATCAAAATGCGTATCGTCCGGATAGCTAGCTAGAAAAATAAATAAATTGTTGTTTATTATATATTAAACACAATCAATGACCTTCTAAGAGCCTAAGTCAATTATTTATTTAATTTTACATGTTGTAACATTTAAATTTTACAAGATAAACTTAAAGTTTTTTTAAAAAATGTGCTAGCTAACTGTTATCAAAATATAAAAGATATAGCGGGTTTAGGTTGGTGGACACGTTGAGCGACTTAGCAGTATTACTTCCGCACAAACCCGCCTTGGTGGCGTAGTTGGCTAACGCGCTTGTCGTGTTGAGCTCGACTGCTGAGGACGGGGAGATCGAGGTTCGAATCTCGGTCAGGTGAACTGCGGGGGGTGGGGGTCCTAAATGGTTTTCCACTCTCCCTCCACGCAAATGCGGGCTCACTTCCTCTAATTCAACCTTCCCAATTCCTAATCCATTAGAGTAATTAGTACTTAAAGCGTATAACCCGAACGGGTAGTAAGACGCGGTGCTAAATATTATTATTATTACTTCCGCACAACACTACTAAACGGTTGCTGACTACTGATCTATATTAATTTTTGAGGACGTGATTCTCATAAGTATATTGGTTCTTAAAATATCTTCTTACTAAGTTTTTTTGTTAAAAACAAATTGTTCGGATGAATAATAGGATGCAAGAAGCTATAGCATGTATTTTTCGACAGGATTTACCACGTTTTTAAATATTGATTTTGGCATGGTTTTATAAAAATACAGTTTTGTTGTATTTAAAAAAAAAAAGCCTGCTTCACAACGCAACACATTTAAATTATTTGTCCCATGACCTGGATTAAACACATCGGTGGGTCGTATTTGGCCCACGGGACAAAGTTTGCTCATCCCTGCCTTAAGACTATTCGGCTACTGAAATGGATCTGTAAAAATCTGCAAAATTTGAAGCCTAGCCCATTCATTTTAAAATAATTGATAAGTTTCCTCAAAAGGTGATCTAACTATATAACACAATAACCACCACAAACACACATTCATTTTTAAATAAGTCATAAACAATAAATATGGATTATAAAACATTAAAATTGGCACATATATGTGATATATATGTATGTGTGTGTGTTATATATATATATATATATTTCTTATTCTCTGTCAAGATTGACAGTTACAAACGTAACACCTATATTGGTGTATTCTATAAACATATGCCTATACCTAATCACGTCGCTTCCTTACGGGGTAGGCAAGAACCTGTGCATATAGCTAAAAAAAGAACAACTCCATAATTAAAATGCTTAATGTTTTTCTATTTCACTTTGTCTACTAATTTTAGCCACGTCTTACATGACCAACCCATTCCCTTTGATCCACACACAATATACCTTCATATATTTGCTTCGTCACTCGATCCACACTCATCCTCTTAACATGCTAAAACTGACATATGAAGCTTCTTTCAGATTGACCAATTGGATTTCCTTTCAAATCACACTCCTTCAGTACCCATTAATAATTACTGACTCTTTCCATAGGAGTTTTTCCACATAAATAGTTAAAAATATTTGTCGTATATAAAAGTTTTCGGATAATGTTCTTACAATGACTGTATTTATTCCTGTGTCCAATCTTTAGGGTTACTTTATTTCGAGATAGCTTCTAAATTATTTTGTATTCCTAAATACATTTCAATCCAGATAATTAAGTAATCTATCTTTGCATCTTATAAAAATATTTTTAATTACTATCTTCTAGGAGTAACTCAATAGTATATTATTTCAAATAATTACTACTTGGCTCTAATGTCACCATATGCTAGATTTATTTTATCAGCTAACCGTTTGAAATCAGAATATTCAGGAAAATCTAGACATTTTTCGAGGTTTCTATCTAACTGTAGATGAAGCTAAAAGAAATAAACATTTGAAAAAACACTTAAAAACAAATCAAGAAATGAAAAAAAAGCATTATTCCCAATCTATGTGCTACTCTAAGAAACAATACTATATTATTTAAAAAAGAAAAGTAAAAAACAAGAAAAGAGAGGGAAAAACATAAGAAAGTTGGATGCAGAAAGAGTGTGGGGTGTTACATACAAAAAAAAAGTGTTTCTGTATTAAAGAAGGCGAGAAATAGGAATGGGGAAGAATAGCAAGAATTGAAAAAAAAGGAGGATTGGGGGAGTTTCGGCAGAACGTGGAGAAATTAAATTCTGGTGCATGAATTTGCATCTGTGATTGGTTCATCTCCATATTGATGAGTTCTTTGTGCTACGCGGAAAGTATTTTTTTGACTATTTTTTCTGGTGTAACGTGAGGTTCACCTTTTAGCCTGGCTATGAAGGGTCGAAAATGGGGATAGAGAATTTCACCATTGTAGTGACACTTAGAAGAGGAATCTCTCTTTCTAGTTAAGTATGTTTAAGTGTTTAGACGACTTTTAAGTTTATTAGCTAAACATAAAATATTAAAATTTAATTATTTTTTAGTACCTACGCCTATAGAATTTAAATTATATTTAATAATTACTAAACACTATTTATTCAAATAAAATCAGAATGTAGGGTTTAATTTCAAGGGTTTATTTAAAAATATTTCAACTAAATAAATAATACTCTAATTTACTGTAGGAATAATCTTTTCATTACTTCTAAATAATTTTTAGTCATATAGATACATTTAAACTTACGAAAATAAAATTAATGTATATCAAAACTGATGGTAAAACTGTATATGGCATCAGCTTCAAACATACTAATCATCTGGTTATAGTAATCTAAGGTTTGAATCCTTGACGTGTACGTTGAGGATATAGATCTAAAAAGAGTTAGTATTTTACTATACATAATATTGCATCATTATTTTTTAATTAATTACTAGAGGTGATAGATCATTCGAGTTTTAAGGCATAGGTATTTTTTTAAGGAATTAATTTCAATCAGTGAAATTAAGATTAATAATTTTATCATAATATATTTTATCACTTGTTTATTAATATATAATGGGTTTAGCATTTATATATATAACTATAGCTAGCCTTCATATTAATATTATTTTTAATAGGCTTGAAATAAACCACTATAATTAAAGATGAACACGAACGTGTATTAAAACGCAGTGCTAAAAAAGTAATTAAAGGTTTTATCCCTATTATTTTTATTTTTATTAGTTCATTTTATATAAAAATTATTTTTTAATACATGTTGTGATAATGTGGAGACATTTCTTTTCAAGCCATCTTCCATACACCTAAAACTTTAGAATATCCTGTTAATATCCATGGTGCTAAATATAACAATCAAATAATAACGCTTGTTTGCTGTGACCTGATGCCCATATGTTGTTAGGCACCAGAAAAATTATACTATCATATTTAATCAACATAATTAGGCTAGTGAAGTTTAAAAAAATAGAGCATGCACTTTAGAAAAGGATGGTAAATAATATTGTAATTAAGTTTAGACCTGAGCTCTTTAGTTTAAGAGCTATAGTCGAGTGTGCTACCCATCAGATATCTAATGATCCTGCATATAATTAATTGAATAATCTCTTGGATACTAATTGTTCTGAAAACAGTAGACCTCACTCACTGAATTTAAAAAAATTCTAAGTTAGCTATATCTTGCTAAGAGTTATGTCATGTTTTTAACGTTACTACAATTTTAAGATATCTCTTAGGATTTCAAGTAGAAATATCTACTGTTGTTTCTCATTAGATTTGAAGTTGAAATTTATCCTAGTTGATCAAGAGAAACAAAAACAAATTAATAATATATTCAGTAGTACATTAAATTCATAAAAAAATAACAGTTGGTGTTGAGATCGGTAGTCTTGGGTTAAAATGCTCACCTCAATTCCAGTCGGTGTTGACGGTTTTTATCTTCGACTATAGAAATCCGTAACACAACTTCCTTCAAAGGGGAGGTAAATCCGTCAATCTCATGTCAATTATGGCATGTAAAAGGTCTGTTGATATTAGTATGCTTATAAAATTAAACTAAACTTTTCTACTCAAGTAATATTTTATTTATTTTGTCCAAAAAGTTTTTTTTATATAAAAACTGTAGAATTATGTTCCTTAACTCACGCTTCCTTGTATTCTATTTAAATATAAACCCTTAATCTTAAGCATCTTTAAAGTAATCATTCAAGAAACTAATTCAAGTGACGCCAAGCTACTCATCCCAATACTAAGACGTCCGCCGCGTGTTGACAAGATACGCCAATAGAAGCTGTGCGTCTTGGAGACAGCGCGGGAACAATTTTGATTGGCCGTCAGTCATTTCACGTGACTTCCTTGAGTATTTTGAAATGAAAGAAGATGAGGATTAAACAGTGTTTAAAAACGATCATCTCGGAGACAGAATAAATCTGATCGACAACGATAAGTTTAAGAACATGTTAAACCTAAAAAATAATTTAAAATTAATCATTTTAATATTGGATATCATCACAAGACACCTTAGCTTTGTCGTTAGAACATCTACCTTCTGATGTAAGAGCCAGTTGTTTGATTTCTGGTTAAAAAAATAGTATAGTAACTTAAAGTGTATTGAAATTGAACGAATTACATTATTTATTTAATTAATTATTTAAATAGGAAGAATTATTTTAAGAAATTGCATAAGTATTCTCTCAAAGCTAAGATATTTTGATAAGGTCATACCCAAGTGCTGTTGGTTGGTATTGACTTCTGCTCTTCATAGTTTAAGTCAGGGGTTCTAATCGCTACTTAAAACCAACAAGGAAAAACAATAGTCCTTTTATAATAAATACAATCCGTGGATAAATGTGTGTGCATCCTGCTTTGACGATTTTAAACGTGTCACCTCAAGGTAATTATTAAAGTTACATTTTGTTTAGAGATTTATTTAAATATTTATTTTATCTTTTAATGATTTTGATTTTTGTACATTACTTTGTCATGCGCATCAACAAAATGAGATTGACTGCTTGAATTTCTAATTGAATCTATTTAAAAAATAGTTGCGTTAATAACAGTCTAATAAACGTATGTCAAACCAATTTTGATTCGATTAGAATTTATATTGAGATTAAAAAATGTAAAAGAAGTTTGCTATTTGCAGTTGTTAGTTGGTCTATGTGTATGTATTGTACGCAAGTAAACACTATAAAGGTTACCAATTTTTAAACAAAAATATGAAATTATAATTAATTTGTTTGTGAATATTTGAACTTTCTGTTGACGACCAGTCATTAAAAAAATATATATGTTTTAAGTTCACACAATAAAGGGATTTTTGGTCAAGATATAAATAATTTTCATACAATTTGAGGTCAGTTGAAATATATTTTTAGGGTTCATTATTAAAATAAATATTAATAATCTAAAATATGCGTTTATTATTGAGTTAGAAATTTTACATTTTAATAGTTTTGAAACAATATAAAATTTTAGAAATGGGTTTGTTCAATAGAGCACTTAAAATAACACACACTCTTTGAAATCGTTTAATCAAAGAATGTACAATTTGACTACACAGTTACAAGACGTGACTCAGACGCAAATGATGTGTAGCATTTATTGGGAATATATGCTCCAAAAATAAAGAACAAAACTTTAAGCTCAAGAAAACTCACCAAAAGTCCCCCACTGTTCTGCGCCAACGTGTTGTTTCCCACACCCAAGAATAAAGACGACTTGCCTCCACAAAAATATTGATCGTCTGACCGAGGAAAAACATTGAGCTAGTAAAATGGTCTATCCCTCAAGGCGGGGTGTGGAATGGTGTGGCGCGCCTGCGCAAAAAGAGTGTTATTCATCGAGAATGTTCGTCCAGCTCCACGCATGTACATTTTTAACCCCTCCCTCCCGTCGCTGTGTCTTGTATTCACCCCTCATCCCCCTCTCTGAGTTTGTATAATCATATAAATACTCATGTTGTTCATCATGGAGGCTACTTCTTGGCAGGGCCGTCACCTAGGACACACCTTGGGTGTCTAGGAAATAGTCTCAAGGTACGAAAACCCCTTTTAGGCAGTTGTAATTTGGAAATTCTAGTGGCGTCGTATTCGACTTATATATATGTCAGGTTATTTAGGACTTAGGAAATATTCTGAGAATATCGAACCTAGAATCTTTGCGTAATATTTAAATTGTAAATATGTCAGATCACTTAGGACTTAGGAAATATTCTGAGAATATCAAACTTAGAAGCTTTGCGTCTTATTTAAATTGTAAATATGTCTAATCATTTAAGACTTAGTAAATATTCCAAGAATACTGAACTTAAAATCTTTTCGTCTTATTTAAATTGTAAATATGTCAGGTCATTATGACTTAGTAAGAATATTGAAGTTTGAACTTTTTCGTTATATTTAACTTGTGAATATGTCTTATATTTTGGACTTAAATTTTTCTAACGTCATTGTGGAGGTTGTGATCGATTCTAGTCTTGGAATATTTTAACTTTACCTGGAGTCGTATTTAACAGACAAATGTTTATTTTGTATATCCAAAATGCCCATCAGGCAATGGGAGGTTTCATGTTGTCAACATAAAGTAATAAGTAATTGTATTATGGACCCCTTTTTACTTAATGGCCCATACGGCAAAAGTTTTGTGTTATCACTTGTAAGGAATAAGTTTGTTTTGCATTGCCAGATTTTGTATTGTAATATTTTCGTCAATAAACTCATTGGCCTTGCGGGCCTATAGAGTCCATTGTTCTTTTGTTTCTATATTATGTCGTATGCTAATAGCTTCACGAATAGTAAGCTATCCCGAATTGTACAACTAAATCACCTTCTTTTTTATATACTCTGTTCAAGTTTATTTTTCACTATCAATAAAACTACAAATTGTTATCATTGACATATTTCTTCTTAATCCAGTTTTCCTGCTTATGCCATCCTATTTTTGTTAAAGACATCAATATAATTAGAGTATGAGTTCAAGGAGAAAATAAGTAAACTGGCCTTGTTTACTTTTGTTTGTATTCCTCACCGCCCTCTGCAAAATTACTACATTTATTATTTTATTTTATGGTTTGTTGTGCGCCAGCCTTATTCTTCGAGGAAGAGTAAGGGCGGTGCTAAAGATGAATATTGTTTAGGTTGAAAATGTAGGGCAGCTTAATGCGAAATTTACCAAGCCGTTTGTTGCATGTCACGACTAGCACATGCCGTCAGGAGAAAGTATATTTTACTGTGAGAGTAGGCAAACTCAAATTCACCACACATTTACGCCCAATCCACCACTTGTGGTGATTTGTGACAGGGTTCATTCCGGGTAAAAGATCGTAGTTTTTTGTAAAGGTGTGTGCTAGTATTTAAACAATTAACTATTGTTACTATTATTATTTCATGTACACCCGATCTTTGTAGCCGTCTAAGCTATCCGCATTAAATTAGCCTAAAAGGTTGGGGATAATCAATGTAGAATTTATTAGAAATGTATTTGTAAGTAGGTAGAGCGAGTGGGGAACTATTTAGAAATAAACTCCTTCAATTCATCCAAAATTCAGACCTCCCTGCCTTAAGAAATATTGTTCACTGCGAGGGGGATGTCTTAGACCAGAGGTCGCCAAAATCTTTTAAGGGGGATTCCCATGGGGTCAGTTGTACGACTGTGAATTTCTCTGGACTTAACCACTGTGTTTTCTTAGCGCGGTTTTATTTTGTCCACACAGAACACAGCTGGTACTGACTTGCGCTCAGACTGAAGAAGTCATGAGTTTTCCAGCCTGCCAGTTAATATGCACCACCACCACCGGTAAATATTGTGGTTCACTTGACTACTAGCTCCCATTAGATAAATATATGGCTGATTCGGTTGTAGGTCGTACAATAGACCTCCTGGGAATCGATCTTTAGTATGGGAGTTAATTGCAATAAATAAAATCGTTTCGTGACTTACCAAGACTAATTATTTGCTTTAAGGTATATTTGGCATGGCTATTATTTTAACGTGTACCTACCTGTATTGCCATAAAAACTGTATCAAAACTCGGGAGGGAAGGGTTCACCATGTCAATTTTCGTAACATTTCTTTCTTTTTAACTGAATTCTCAACTAGGATTTTCAGCTGCACTTGGAAGGGAATATCTGCCTATCAGCGAATGATTTATACTATAATGTCATCAAACATCACCTTTCTTAATCATATCTTAGCTTGCATTATAACGTAAAGAAATATTCCTCTTCCCAATCGGAAATGGAATTAATAGTTTCTATTTATATTTGCACTCATTATAATTCAGTTAAAAAGAAAGATCATATAATAGTACACTTAAAATATGAAGAAAACAGCCCACTTGGAAAGGGCCGATCATTCATAAACTCAAAATATAAGAGGATGATTGAAAATATCACGTGTATCAACTGATATTGGTGTGCGCGTACAGTATTGCCAACTGACCTCAAACTCAAATATTACGATGTAAATCAAAAGGTGGTTCCCAATGTTTTTTTAACGTAACGCCCACTTCTGAGGATTGGCTATTGGTTACCCCCACCCCCAATGGCTCTACCCCCGCTTCCCCCAGCCAAAGTTAAATGTAATAAACAGGTTGAAATCAGTTATAGTAACTTACATTAAATTCATGTTATTTTGTACATTTATATTTAATTCTATGAAATTTAATAGTTATTAAATTATTTATGTATAAGTAAATTTTATAAATTTTGAATAATATACTTCTAGTGAAAGTATAAATAAAAATTAAAAATCAAGTCACACAATTTGTTTTGAAAAAAAAAAATAATACCAGATGTAGTTTTTTAATATCTGTCCAATATCCCAAACTTGTCCACACTTCTGATAAAATAATGGCAGCCAGTTGCCAAATGAACAATATAACCTTATTTTAAACAAAATTATTACAAAATCGCTGCACCTTTTTTTGTGTCATAGCTTATTTAATAAAACTAACATTAAAATAAAGATTTATTAAAGTGTTTACTCACAGTTTATATTATTAAATGTATTGTCAAATATATAAAATATAAACAAACATTAAAATAAATGTATTATTCTTTTGTTGCCTGTTGATATTAACCACAAATTATTACAACATCCATTAAAACACCCCTAAGAAACTCCTTTACAATTCACCCTCCCTACCAATCCCTTACAATTCACCCCAAACTCCCCTGAATACCAAAATTATTAATGATGTAAATTACTTTTGCACAAAAAATATTTCCCCCTTGATTGACCCAGCGAGCCACTGATAGCTTGCAACTAAAATTTGTAGAACTCCTTCTTTAGATCGTACGCCTAGCAAAGTGGTTTGTTTTTATATTAAAAATTTAAATTGCTATACCGCTGAAGCATTGACTTTAGGGTGAAATATTTATACTACATTCATGACCTTAGTTTACTTGGATGACAGCTCTAAAAGTTAATAGAAATAGTCTAGTCTTTCTCTACACCAACAACTGACATAATATCACTTTAAATAACTGTAATGAAAACATAATGGTAATGTATGAATGTGCATAATATTAATAATAATATTTAGCACCGCGTCTTACTACCCGTTCGGGTTATACGCTTTAAGTACTAACTACGCTAATGGATTAGGAATTAGGAAGGTTGAATTATAGGAAGTGAACCCGCATTTGCGTGGAGGGAGAGTGGAAAACCATTTAGGAAAAACCACCCCCAGTTCACCCGACCGAGATTCGAACCTCGATCTCCCCATCCTCATCAGTCGAGCTCAACACAACAAGTGCGTTAGCCAACTACGCCACCGAGGCGGGTGTGTATGAATGTGATAGCTTAGACCAATATTATTTATATTTATTTGAGGTTGGGCACAAAGCTTATTTATTGTTTAATTCCACTTAAAACATTTTTATTCACAATACTTTCACAAAATATCAAATGAACATAGCTTCAAAATGGCGACCGGTGAATTTAAACCATGTGATTGAACATGACGGAAACAAGTCTTTTACAGTCGTGCACCCACGCAGTAGTTATACTTTTATTCAGTCAAATATTTTGAAATAAGATAAATATTCATAAAATAATTTACTATAGGTAAAAAATAAATGGTACAAAATTCTGCACGGACTATCTCGCTCTATTGTTTAAAAATGGAGATATTTGCTCAAAACTTGTAATATATGTGAAACGAAATAATATACAGTGGCAAACCCCAGAAAAAATTGCAATATACTTATGTAAAATTAATTTTATAATTTTATTTTTAAAGAATTAATATCCTCATTTTTATGTTCGAACCAATAAAAAAAAACAATATTGGGTCCACAAGGGTCAACACTTCGTTTTAATATTTCAGCTTCCGGTTAGAATTTTCGACATTTTATTAGGTGTTGCACATCTTCAGGTTATTAGTGATGTGATAACGGGCGTTCTCTACGAAGCCTACAAAAGGAGCAAGGGACTACAGATAAGAAAATAGAATTCAATAATATAATCTTAAGTTTTTTTAAATTTCAACCATTCAATATTGTCAATTTTACAATTCAACTTATTCTATTTACTGCTTCAATTGTATAACTTAAAAATTTAACATCATTCCAGTCATGAACAATCTTTAGATATAGTCTGATTAAACTATATAATTCTAATGTAATACATGTTCACTTGTTTAATGACTCACATTTTAATGTGTTTTTTAGTGTTTGTTATCTTATATGTTAATTGATGACATTTTTTAAACTTATTTCTATTTAATAATTTACATTCAACATTAGTTTTTTAATACAACTGTTAAGTTAATGTTAAATTGACAATTACCACTTCAATTAATCTTCTTTGATCATCCATTAAAGTTTATTATCACATTACAAATCTTTCTTATTATCTTTATTCTAAATAATAATTTACATTGAATTCTACAAACATTGTATATCTGCTTCCTTATTACCATTTCATCATGTTTTTTTAAAGAATATATATTTGCGTATAGATTTAAAGGTATTTGTTTTATAAATATATGTTTCTTATAAAATATTTGTCTTTTAAATAGATCTATATATTTGCAATGATAAGTAATTTCATATCTCAAATAGATTCGGAGATATGATTAAAAAAGAGAAAATTAACACATAAGACCGGAGCCCTTAATTTCATGTTGCTGAAATATTGAGGGTAGTCCTTTTGTTTGTAATATTTAGAAATGCTTAGAAATGAAATTAAATCAAAATCGTTTTGGCCGATTTTGAGAAAATAGATCTTTACTCTTTTTGTCCTTCAGTAAACTATCCTTAATTTTAGGGTTAGATATCCAATTCCAAAACCCCTCGGAGAAACCATATGAAAACCCTAGATACCAGGTTTAAGCCCTATTGGTAAAATAGTTTAGGCTCTAATCAGAGGTAAGGACAGACGGAAATTCATAAACCACTATTTCGGATTCGGGGGGTCATGAAACGTCAAGATTCATCAAAATCTCGTGTTAGATTTTTTTCACGATCACAATAATTTCTCTACATGTAAGATAGCGAGACAGTAAAATACAAGTATTTTCTCTTTTACAAGTAAATACGATGCCTGTATAAAAGGTATGTATGTATGTATGCACTATATTACACATCATGACTAACATTCCAAAATGCAGAATAAGTACTTTTAATATGTTTAAAATATTGTTTCGTATTGAGTAGATTTATTTAACTAAAAGTAATGAAATAGTGTGAGAAAACTTAAGCTTCCGTTATTTTAAATGTAAAATATAACATATAATTAAAATCTTAGAATCCATAACAAAACAGCAATCTTTGACAAGTGTTGACAACCCAAAACTTAAACATATGATTTTTAACTGTCATCCAGGTAAAAAAACCTATCATGAACAGACTCTACGTTCGAGATTGGCTTTGTTACCAAGTAAATCAGATTAGAATACAAATATATTTAAGGTGTGTGATAGTCAATCGTTTCATTTATATATATATATTTTGTTTGTAGAACAAAATACTAACCCAGATGTTTGGGTATAGCCCGAATGGGTATTAAGATTCGATCAAAAACAAAACAGATTCATAACGACAAACGTAGTAAAATAAATTCAATATAATTAGAGCCATCTCTTTAATGGCAAATGTTGGAGACCTAAAAGAATCCCGAGGATTTCAACCCCTCCCTCCAACCCCTACTCATCCCTTTCACCAACTAACTTTCTATCTCTCTTTAGTCAAAAGGATTTCTCTCTGATTGCTCCAGAGATTGATTGCATTCATTACGAATTCAATAAAACTGTGAGTTGGTGCGGCAGGGACAGGACCGACACTACTAATGGTCCAGCAGGGCGAAGTAACCCTGACTTCGCATTAACCTCGGCCTCCCCTAGATTTGACATGTAATGACGTACAAGCCTGCCGCACTCGCCATCGGCGGG
>CABEEJ010001571.1:42688-72011 GCA_901482245.1 Timema douglasi
ATTATTATTATTAGCACTGCGTCTTACTACCCGTTCGGGTTATACGCACTTACGCTAATGTGTAATGGTAGGGTGATTGTTAGATGAAATGAAGGACCTACAGTTTAACGTGGAATCCGAACCACGGTGGAGACCTGGCATTCCCCACATTCACAAGATGTCTTGTCAGAGGTGAAGGAGGGGTTTGGTAATCAGATAAATCTGTGCCCAGACCAAGCTAGCATAGAAGTCTGACACCTTACCCCTATACCGCCAGGTCACCTCAGCTTATTAAATGATCTTTATTTATCAGTTATATTTTACTTTGGTAGTAGGCCCTACGTTAGTATAGATATAAATAGTTTATTAAAGGTAGTAGACGTGATAATGTGTCAAATATATTTATCTGAGTGTTAATGATCTACTTCTGGTAGATAGTATTACTTTCAAATCACATCTCGTCAAAATCTCTTCAGAATAAAAGGAGTTAAAGTAGGGTTGTCTCTATGCGACCATGACCGCATTCATTCAGGTGGTGAATCCCAATCATTTGATACAGTGTTTTCCAAGAAGCGACTGGCGATGCCAATCATGTTTTATTTTTTATGTGGTAGTATCAAGAATCGAATCCTGCACGGGTGTACTAAAAGTAGTTTTTGCAAAATGGTTTACCACGCTTCCTACATGCAAATATGAATACAATTCCTTCAAATATAGCTTTCCTCATTCCTAATACCATTAGCGTAATTATTACATATGTATTTAAGCGTTTAACCCAAATGATTAGTAAGACGCGGAACTATATATAATAGTTTTATTGAAAAGGTGGCAAAACACCCTTAAATGTTTGATACATTTTCCCCAGTGCACCGTTACCAAAACGTGAATGAAAAACCATAAAATAAAATCTCAAAATATGAAACGAGGTCATAAATAAGAGATAAATGGAAAACACAATGGAAATGTTTTTAAAATTTTGTACGCCTATGTAGTAGTTACGCTAGTGACTTTAGGAATTAGGAAGGTTATATTTAGAGGAAGTGTACTCACAGTTAGGTTGAGAGTGTGGGAAACCATTTTGGATAAACTAACCTCAGTACATCCGACTGAGATTCGAACCTCAATATCACCGTCATCAGAAGTCTAGTCTAACACGAATGTGGCGCGTTAGCAATACACTGGAATGTATTTTTGAAAGATTGGTGTGGCATTCTACGTTAGAACTATTGCAGGCATGCGTTCAGATTGATGGTAGCCATTTTGAGCACTTGCTATAATGCCAAGCAGCTCAACATTACTGGAGTACACACATGACTATAACTTGGAAACAAGGTCAAATGGTACACATGTTTTTTTATGAACATTTTGATTGTTTTATTGGTTCCTGTCTACCTTGGAAGTGGTTTACACATGTTATGGTACAGCCTGTATATACATATTAAATATACATATACATATATATATATATAACTTTAAAAAAAGACATCATGGAGATAGGATAGTCTACAACTCTACACTTATCAGTATATTTTAAAATTGTTTAGAAATAATTTTAAATACAAAACTCAACATTTTGTTAAATCAGAGAATTTCATACAAACTGGCCCAAAAAATGAAATCTTGTTGTAATATCCCAGTTCTTTGTATTATGACGACACACGGAAATTAATACGGAAAAGCTCGATCGTGGTTTTTTTTGGCACACCTAGTAGCCTCAGGAAGCCAGATAATTTTATAATGGCGGTTTACTTTCCAGTGGTTGATTCAAAACTTTTTTTTTAAAGAGACTTTAGAAAAAGATGGAAAAAAAATAAAACCTCAAGAGAGAGAATTTATTAAAAATAAAACGACTGTAAAAAAATTAAAAAGTTTTTTTTTCATCTTTAAGCAATGGAAGGAGTATAGGATAGATCCCCTATTAATTTTAAAACATGTATATACCAACTTTTTCTTATTCTTTTTTTCTCTTATCTCCTCTTTGTTTTTCGTACACCCTCTCAAACCATTCTTCCAAACCTCCATTTTCTTTAAAACTAATAATTCCTCCCTCATTCATTTACTTACTCACAGACCCTTCTACAGACTTCACCGCGGACTTCAGGGTACATGGCCATAAGGGTTTCCATTAAATTTTAGGAAAAAGGGGGAAAAAAATTCTCAGTCAGAAATCTTTCTCTTATGAAAATTATTATTCCATCCTTTCCTTTCGTGCATTTTCCTCTTGTCGCGTGATGTTAAATCGTCGTTTTACACTAGCGCCTAAGGGGCTAACAACATATATTCTATAGAGTTGGTTATTTACTTAGAACATGTTTGTCAAAACATTTATGTAATAAATATAGTATGTATAAATTATTTGCTGAGATAAAATATCTAGTTTTGGGTTAAAGCCATTAATTTAAAGATCCAAAATTATCAAAAAATACAACCATTTATTAATGTACGAGGAAATTATGAATTAAAAAATATTATTGGTAAAACTAATTTTGTATGATGCCATTTATTTGGCAAATTTATATATATATAAATAAAATCAGCATTTATTATAAAATGATTGCCGACATTTTAATTAAAAACAGCTAGAATTTTCCAAGCAATCCTTGTATTTCAATGTTATTTTGAATAATGATTTTTTTTAAATTGATTAAACATTTTAATAATAGGATATGGATTTCAGTGTTGAGGCCGACCTTAGCCCCAGTATATAGAAGGTCTGTTTACTTAACTAAAGGTCTTGGGTTTGATTCCTGGCATGGCCACAAAAATTTATTTGGTAAAAATAAGTTTGGGTTGCAATAATTAATTCTTTCTCAGTAATAGAAAAACGCGCTGTTGGGTTTGTTCTAAAATTAAGTTAGTTTGTAACTATTGTGCTGGTCTAATCAGTCAGCTCAGAAAGTGTACATCGTGTATAGCTTAATCCAAGCCTAAAAGCCAATTTTATTATTAGCTCGTATATAAATGACATGAGATCCCTATCATCTGTTGAAATTGACACTTCAAAAGATGGAATATTCAAAACATACTATGGCATGTAGAGTATTTAGAAGAATTTATTTTATTTATTTAGGTATTTATTGTACTCTTTCTGAGCGGACTGATAATATCAGCACAGGTGAATTTATATGAATGAGAGCTAAATGCACTACTAACTTGGTCAGTAAGGGTATTTTCACATTCCTTATAGGGTTATTTTATGCCACAATCGACATGGGACTGACGGCTTTACTTCCCCTCCGAAGGAAGTTGTGCCCCGGATTTTTATCGCTCTAGAAAAATCCTTCACATTAATTTTAACAAACACTTATATCTAGCTAGATACGGTGTTCTTCAACTGTCACTATTTATATTTTGTCGAACAACGTTGAGGGGGGGGGGGGGNGCTCGCTCTTTCTTTTTTTCTTGTTGCGGTAAAGGGTGGGGGGGGGGGGGGGGAACTTGAACACCACCCACATCTCCTTCCTTAGCTGGATCATCTCTTTAATTGCTCTTTCTTTGCAGACTCATTTTTAACGTGTTTTCGGAACTTCGATTCAAATAGTTTCATATTGAAAGGTTTTGCTGTCTCCTGATCTAAAAGAATGATCTCTTTCACCACTCACGCTACAATCATTAATACTTCATATTTCATTTGTCAACATTTTGGCTTAATATGCCCAGCTTGTTACCTAGCCAATGGACTGCACATAATAACAACCTATTTAAAAAATAACATAAGAATGGTGGCAGGAACTAATTTAAATCTGTTTACTGTAGCTTTATTTTAATATTTTTTAAACCATAATAAATTAAACAAAATGTCAACTTTCTGGGTTGAGGGGTTGAACTATCAAATTCTCCTGGCTACAACCTTGCACTTATATATACACTCATTTTAGAGAATGAAGTTGGGATAGCAATAAAAGAAACGTGAAGAAGTAAAGCTGCTGGAGATAATGATATAACAACTAACTTGATAAAGAAACTGGGAAAAGGGTTAATGGTTCTAACAAAACTTATAAACAAGATCTAAAAAAACAGGAGGATGGCCCGAAGACTTTATAGACATATCCATCTTAGCCAAAAAAGAAAATGAAGCAAGCCAGGAAATGCAGTGACCACAGGACCATCTGCCTAATTTCTCCCGTGGGATAGATCATGGCAAGGATATTCAACAGGCGGCTGGAACAGAAAATAGAAAGTGTTATGAAGAAGAACAATATGGGTTCAGAAAAGGAAAAGGAACAAGATGCAATCGGAGTGCTGAAAATAATGTAAAACACTGTTGGAAGTAAAATAATAAGTCTACATTGTTTCATAACCTAGAAAAATGTGTATAGTAGAGTGAAGTGAAAGAAATTGATGGAAATACTAAAAAATATTTGCATCAACTGGAGGGAGAGAAGGTTGATTACAAAACTTGTATCTGAGATAGCGAGGGAAGACGAGTCTGAATGATGGAAAGACCAACAGCGTAGAGCCAAGAATAAGAGGGAGGCAGGAATGAAGTTTGTCACCCATTCGTTTCAGCTTGAATGGAGAGTGGCTGGTCAGGGAATCCCTGAAGGGCCTTGGTAATTGCAGGATAGAAGTACGTGTCATCACCACAGTAAAATACGCAGATGATCTAGAATTGCTGGCTAAAAATGAAGTAGAGTTGCAGGAAATAGTGGACCATCTGGAGTATACAGGGGGAAAATATGATATGGATATTAAAATTGAGGGGTCAAAAGTGATAAAAAAAATTAAAAATGAAGAGCCAATAAAAATTGAAAACCAGGAATTGGAAAGAATAGATCAGATAAAGTACCTCAGAAGTCTGCTGACAAAGGATGCCTACTGAACCAAGGAAATTAGGTATAGGATCGTGATGACCAAAGAATCTTTTAACAAGAAGAGGTTACTGCTGACCAGCAAGTTGAGTTTGTAACTGAGGATGAAAATGATGAAATTATACATTTGATTCATCACGCTATGTGGAGCAGAAACGTTGACTCTCAGGAAGATGGAAAAGAAACATTTGGAGAGCTTTGAAATGTGCTGTTGGAGAAGACTTGAGAAGATCAGATGGACAGACAAGGTGACAAATGTAAAAGTTATAATAATAATGGGTGTGAAGAGAATCATTTTGGATGCGATTCCTTGGTAGAAAGCAAACTGAATCGGGCACATCATTAGGGGGAAAACTATCTTCTACACAACATTATAGAAGGCAAGTTTGAGCGAAAGAGGAGCTTAGGAAAGATTCAAATATTGGATGAAATGAAGGAAATAAGAAAATTCTGAGAGCTGAAGGAGAAGGCAGAGGACAAGGCACATTGGCGGTCCAAGATAGCTGAGAAAAGTAATGGACTTGTCGTAAGACAGAGCACCTTATATTAATATATGCATTCACAAGTATGTATATATAAGTATTTGTATGTACAACCCAATTCTCATAGGAATAATCTTATCTGGCAGATATAACAGATAATATATAAACATTAACACATGCACCCATTAAGTCTCTTGTATTTTGTAGCTGTAACTTTTAATAGATGGCAGTGCTTATAAAATAACATCAATAATAAAATAAAATATTATCATCGCTGACTGTAACAAAAAGGTACGTATTCTCTAAAAGTTTCTTCTTACCAAAATCCTGCTATGAATGAAACCATTAAGCCTTTCGAATATTAAAATATGAACCCCTCCCACAAAAAAATTATCCAAGGACTCTACTCCTAGGCCCCACGCCAACCAAGATACACGTGATGGACGGCTCCATTCCCAGTGTTGTCCACAACAGAGATTCAGACTACACATAACCTCTATAATTAATTCCACAACCTTATATTTCTCCACTTCCCAAGCGCCCCCCCCCCTATCTTATTTAAACCCCTACTTTCTTAGCACTAAATAAATGGAGGGTAATTAAAACGTGCAGTGGCTTGATTAAATTGGAGCATATCTTTTATTTTATTTTTTCATCCTTCTTTTTTCTTCTACGGGATCGAGCTGTGACTCCCTCCAACCAACTTATAAGCTTCAACGAAAACGAAAATCTGAGGAAGAGACGGTTCGTTAGGTTTCATATAAAAGAAGGGTTGGGAAGAGGGGTTTAAGGAAATAAGGGTTGGGGGAGTTTGTTATCAGAGAAAAAAAAAGGTGGGTGGTGGGAGTGAAAAATAAAGAAATGACAAACCCAGAAAACTGGTTTCTTTTCAGCTTCATTATTTTCCTTAAATAATAAATTACTCCGTAGTGTTGGGATGTGGTCCAGAGAGGATAAAGAATAAACACTCACTGCCTGCCCCACCCCCTATTTTTTCCCTCCCGTGGATTCATTTTATAGTTTTTTTTTTCCTTCATTGAGGCTGCAAATATAGGTCTTGGGATTATTTTTGTTGATTTAGGTTTGACAATTTCATCACGTGACTCAAGCGATCAATCCTGATATTTTAAGAGGTTTATATTACAGGTAATAATAAATATATATTTTTTAGTCATTAACAATATTCTTAACCTAAGGTGGCTGTAATACGTTTTTAAATAAAATTGAATCATTTTTTGTTTATAGATAAGTTTATAAATAACTAAATAGATTGCTTAGAAATGTTCAGTTATTAATTATAGTACAGTGTTTAAAGAAAATACAATTAATATTTTGATTTCAAATAATAATTTGAATTAAGGAAAATATCTTTTATTTGATTAAATTTAATTATCGAATAATCAAAAATAAATAAATATGTTTAAAACCTTTTGTGGCGTTTGGGGAGAAAAAACACTTAATTTAGTTTGTTACATTCAATAAGTGAAAAATAGAAACCAGCGCAGATTAATCGATTCCTGGACCTTTAGTTTTCAGAGTAAAAGCTACACCACTGTGCCATCCCATCTTGCCTCGTATTCAGGGTCATCTTTAACTAGTTTTTGAGTTAATATAACAAACATGGGAATTTATAATTAGAATAATTAATTAATAACTAAAAAATTAATTACTAAATATGTATGATTTTATTTTAAAATTAATCAATTTCTAAAATCTAAATGAACATGGAAACATTTAAGTTTAAAGATGGCTCGCTTAGTACAGTTATAAAAATTATCCAACAACGGCAAAGTTTACCATGAAACCAGAATGAATTGTTCCAAAAAAAGGTTTATGTACAGTATATAAAATGGGCTGTTATTAAAGAAAGCTTCATTCAATATAAATAATTATTATAGTCTTTATCTAGCTTACATCAGATTTTATGTTTACAATATTTTTATGATATTACTGATTATAGCTTAATTAATTTCTGTAATAAATCGAAAAAATATAATTTGTGCTAAGCTATAGCAAAATTAATATAATATTGTTTATGAGCTATTTTGTTAAAATATTATTTATTTAGTGAAATAGTAGTACATAATTACATTTATTTATCGAATATATATATTTATCAAATATATATATATATATTTGATGAATCAACATAATACATTTAATAGTTATAATATAATTGTGTATAATAACAAGTAACATTATGTAATTAACCTTCGGGTGACCTGGCGGTCTAGGGGTAAGGTGTCAGACCTCTGTGCTTGTGGCCGGTGTTCAATCCTAGGTCCCGGCACAGATTTATCTGATTGCCAAACCCTTCCTTCACCTCTGACAATACATCTAGTGAATGTGGGGAATGCCAAGCCTCCCCGGGGTTCGGATTCCACGTTAGACTCTAGGTCCTCCGTTTCATCTCACAATAACCCTACTATTACACATTAGCGTAAGTGCGTATAAACCGAACGTGTAGTAAGACGCGGTAATAATAATAATAATAATTAGCCTTCATGGTCTTGGATTAAAGTACTCACTTCTGGACCCGATGATCGTGGGATCAAACCCAGCCGGCGTCAATGGATTTTTCTCGAACGATAAAAATCCATCACACAACTTCCTTTGGAGAGGATGTTAAGCCATCAGTCTCATGTTAATTGTGGCATGTTAAAGAGCTCCGTATGGTATGTGAAAATATATTTTCCCTGCAAAATTGGTAGGCTCTCGTTCATAGAAACTCTCATGTACTGATATAATCAGTCAGTTCAGAGTGTTCAAGCTAAATATCTCAGCTAAATAACATCAAATGCATAAAATAGTTTTTGTAAGAAAGAAAGTTTATAAATAAACCTTTTGTTTTTTCGTCGTCAAAATTGATAGTATTTTAACATATTAATATAATTTACTCGTAAGTGTTGATACTATCTATTATAATGATCATAGTTAGAGATTACATGATTTTACGTATACAAATATGAACGTTGCTTCTTAGTAACTTTTATGACTGTAATAAAATATACTCGTATCGAGATGGGAATACAATAATATACTAATTTAGATAACACATGTTTCTCTCAATGAGTTAAAACTCAAATATATTAATCGATTGTAGCATATCACCTTTATTTCATAATGTTCTCTTATGGTTTGCTTGTCTATATAATCAGTCCTATTCGCTAAATTGATAGTTAACCCAAATATCATCTACCAGCTTAGTTTATATAGGTGGACACATTCATACTGTTAATTCATTATTGTAAAAGGCAAAACATCAAATTTTATGTTTAATACATTTTTTTATCACACCAGACATCATATTAGGGACTTAGTATCTATTATACAGACGTGTTACTGACATAAATTAGGTGTTGGAATACGAGGATAGTGAGGATAATGAAATTTAATGTGTGATTAGGGTTGGAATTTGGCTTTAAAAACCGTTATTAAAGTTCATTTGGAATTAACCAAAGGTTTCCTGTTCGAAATCAAGCATAATAAATTGTGTAGCCGACAGTTTCATTAAAATAATAAGGTTAACACTTATACTGAAATTAAAATTTTACCATAAATATTATTCATACTAATACCTTGAACAAGATAGTTTTAAGACATTAGGCTGGTATGGTGTGTCTAAGTTTTATTAAAAACAAATACCGTTTAACTTTACTTAGATGGCAACAAGACGGTAGCAACCAATCATACAACTGTGTACAGCAGGCTGTATCCTAATAAAAGCTGGGGAAAAGTATTAGCTAAGATTAAAGATATTTCAACGGCATTTTCAAAATAACTTTAAATTACAATACGGGGAGTTTTGGACTAACAGTTAATGTGCTAGACTTTCAAACTAAGGGGTGGTGTTCAAAACAGACTGGTAGCACTGAAATTAGTTCCATCCACAACCTGTTTTTCACTCTCTCTTAAAGCGAATGACAGTGCAGTTCACCTTAATAAACCTTATCATATTTGTTTCGTGGCACATAGCCTCTAGTAGCTTTGTAGATTTCAATATACGCCAATATTAAAATATATTTTATTTGTACTGTATTAAACGAATCTTGTCTTAAAATATTATTATTATTATTTCAAGTCACATGAACACTGGGGCTACCTTGGGCTAATGTATCAATCTTCACTGCGAACAAATTGAAATAATATCAGATTAAAGTTAAACAAAACCAATATTTCCAAATATTTTAATAGCATGCTCCATGTTATCCATGCCTTTCCTATGGGATCATTCCTGTTATATCTATTTACAGTAGAAGTGTATGGCATTATTAAAAATCAGTCAGATCTAAAATTTATCTTCATATCGCATAGGATATTACTTGTAGTCCTAGCCAACCCCATTGTGTAGTGGTCAGTGAACCTGGCTACGAGCCTAGGAGTCAGGGGCTCGATTCCCAGCTGGTACCTATTTTTCCCGAAAGAGGAATTACCTCAACGACCAGCAGGGTTTGGTTAGCTATAATTTAGCTAAGTTTAAATGCTTCTACTGGTTACATACTCTCATACTCACTATCACCATCATCTCGACTCATCGGGACATGGAAAGTGCCTCCACGGAAAGGCTGTACGATTAGTAGATTAAGGCATCTCCTGGGCAACGGTATATTGGTACGGGCTAGTATTTATTTACATTACTGGGCTACGAATAGTATAGTCCATAAGCACAATTATTATTACTTGCAATCCTAAATTTTCTTTAATTTAAAGCATATTGGAAAATAACAGCTAGCTCTACATTCAAAATATTTAGCTTGCAGTTTCTATAGGTATAGATAAGTGTTTACAAATTAGGCTACTATATCAGCATCATAACAAATTGAAATTGTATCAGCTATGATAAAAAAACACTTTAAATCTGCAAATAGATACTATTACCAAAGCAAAACTATTGTTTCATTGAAAAAAAGATTGAAAGGTTTAAAAAAAAAGGTTTAGTGCATTATAATTTCTTTTATCAAAGTTTTAGTAAAAAACAATAAAAAACAGCTCTACAAAAAAAAAAGTTGTAACATTTTAATTTATAACTTTCGCTTCTTTCACTGCAAGGGATACAGCTCTTAGTCAGCATACTGGACAGAGTATATTATATACAGGCCGCTATTTACAGCAACTTCTGGTGAACCAGGTCGTCAATGTGACGTAAAATGTTCCATGAGCATCACTATACCCTCCCACCTCCCCCTTCCCCTCAACGTGTCTTTATATACACAAGCCGACAACCCATGGCCTTTCACACTGCTTTTCTCTTCGCTTACGACAGCTAACTCAAGATAAAAATTGAAAAATATCTCCATTTTAAGCGACATCACGTCATGACAAAGTGGTATAGGAGGTTGGTAAAGATGTGGAGGAGGGGTGGCTAGGATAGGGGGAGTAAAAGGGGGGCGGTGAAAGTAAAGTGAAAAGAAAGGTTTAGGCCTTGCTACCCTTCACCCTCTTTCACCCTCTTCTCCACCCTCACTCCATTCCTCCCCCTCTACGTTTCAAGACTCGCAAGTAAAAGAGTTGGGTTGAAGAAGCATGGGAGATGAAAAATGATGCATTATTCGCAACGGACTGGAAAGCAGACGAGATTTGAAGAATGAAGAATCTTGAAAAAGCTGAAATGAGCATTTTCTATCATACAAAAAAAACTGTTTTGTGAGGCGGGGGTTAGAGGAGGTAGTTGGATAGTATAGGAGACGAAACGAAAGAAGAGTTTTATAGAGTAAAAAAAATAATGTTACGTAACAGTAGGACAAGAGGATGAAAAAATACTTTTTTTTTTGCTTCTTTGAAATGCATTCTTGTCCTTCTAAACTGGGGCTGTCACGAACATTTTCCTTAGAAGTTGCTTGATTTGCGTTTCATTTGTCACCGTAGGGTCCCAAACATCAGAAGAGGCCATTAATATCCGACAGATCGGCATTCAAATCAGAGGGGAGGTAGGGGGAGGGGGAGGGAATCTGTCCGAAAGCTCCAGAATCAAGACTCCTTCAATCTCCACGTCTTTTCCTCGATGAGAAATGAAGAAATAGAAAGGATTTCTAGGTTAAAAATACACTAATTTTTTGCTATTACATTTTTTAAATAAAAATTATTGCATGCCTTTTTATCTTATTATTATTGTTATTATTATTATTATTAGCACCCACCACATATTACTACCCGTTCGGGTTGTACGCACTTACGCTAATGTGTAATGGTAGGGTGATTGTGAGATAAAATGGAGGACCTACAGTTTAACGTGGAATCTGAACCACGGTGGAGGCCTGGCACTCCTCACACTCACAAGATGTCTTGTTAGAGGTGAAGGAAGGGTTTGGTAATCAGATAAATCTGTGCTGAGACCCAGGATTGAACCCCGGACCCCAGCAAAAAAGTCCGACCCCTTACCTCTAGACCACTAGGTCACCTACCTTTTTTTCTTACTCAAATATATTACAACCAAGGAAATTTGAAGATGGGGGTTTATTTATTACAACAAATTATCTTGGTTGTTAATGCATCCATATATTGATCAAGTAACCCCGGTTCAATTCCCAGTATTGTCAAAATGTTTATTTTTGGTTGAAATAGTGATGTACCCTTCACAGGGCTGAATTAAATACCATGGATTTGGTATCTATTTGGGTAAATAACTGTTTTGTAAGTAATGTGGCAATAATTTCACTCTGTTCAAAAAGTGCACCTTAAGAGAGTTGCCTACCTGTGACGTCATGGTTGGTCAAGACAGGTTTTCTCATGTTAATGACTGAGTCAGCGAGTATTAAAGATATAACGTTGAAACAATAAAACATAACTTCTTAAATAATTCTATAAATAGTCCTACATTGTCACACTTTTTATATTTAAGTAGTTTTTTTTGTAAAAGTATTTTTTATAATTCCTCTGAAACTTAGGCTATTTGACTTTGTCATCAAAATGGTCTGTAGGAATCCTCCTGGCAGTATGTAGATTAAAAAAGTCCTTGCCTCATTTGTCTATCTAGAATAGGAAACAAGATAAGGTAATATTAAAAAGCAAGTCAATGTTTTCAGGCGCAAATATTAAAGTGGTTGTGTAAACTCGTCAGAGGAAGAGAGAAAGGAATATCAGCACGTACACAAGCGACCTCTCAGAGTGAACTAATATTCTTTCCTCTTTTTCTATAGTGTATATTGGCGTCTAAGTGTGATAATGCTTAGACAGCTTAGGTGCGTCAAGTTATGATGCAACCCGCTTCACAAAATAGCTTCAAAATCAAAAAGTAAGCAAGGTCGTTGGTACCCCTATAAGAGCGATTTTAAATTATTTTTTTCAAATCACAGCACCCTGACTGAACAAGATGGTATAATTTTCAAGGCACACCATACATTTTTAAAGAGAGATCTAATATTTAAAAATAACTAGTACTAAAGTTGTGTTTTAAAGTTTAATAGCTATAATTCTAACAAAAGTGGTGATTTTTAAAACTGTTGATCATGGGCTTACACAGATATATTTTTATACCTAGAAATTGTTCTAGCTTATTTTTTATCTTCCCCCCAACATTCACGGCACACCCATTAACCCACTGTGTGTGTGTGTGTGTGTGTGTGTGTGTCTTATTCAACTTTATTAAAAGTTATACATGAACATCTTGTTGACATCTCGCTTACTTTCAAAGATTGAAAAACTCGGTATATACGAAACAATAATTTTACATGTGTTTTTCTATGGGTGTGAAACGTGGTATCTTAACTTACATGAAAAACAAAAACAAAAGTATGGTGTTCGAAAATAGGGTGCTTAGGATAATACTAAACAAAGGATTAGGCTACTGAGAAGTGGAGGAGGCTACATGTTGAAAAGTTAAATACCCTGTTCTCATCACGAGACATTGTAAGGATAGTCAATTTATAAGATTACGGTGGACAGGCAGCGAGAATGGGAGATTATATAAAATTTTTCAGAGTATTGACCGGCGAACCCAATGGGAAGAAACTCTTGGGAAGGCCTAGAAGCGGATGATGGGAAGCTAACATTAGAAAGGACCTGAAAGAGATAGGCTGTAATGAAGAGTACAGAATAAAACTTGCTTAAGATAGGAATAGGTGGTGTACTTTTGTAAGTGTGGCAATGAATTTTCGAGTTCTTAATGCCATAGACTAGGTAAATATACATGAATATAATTTATTATATTTATGGTTAAAATGAAGAATAACATTGTTTGATCATATTATATAAAAAAACTTTTAAATCAATTGTCATAGCTGCTAGAATATTATTATTATTATTATTATTATTAGTACCGCGTCTTACTACCCGTTCGAGTTATACGCACTTACGCTAATGTATAATGGTAGGGTGATTGCGAGATGAAATGGAGGACCTACAGTTTAACGTGGAATCCAAACCATGGTGGAGGCCTGGCATTCCCCACATTCACAAGTTGTGATTAATACACGTATTGTCATTGGTGAAGGAAGGGTTTGGTAATCAGATAAATCAGCGCCGAGACTGAGGATTGAACATCGGACCCCAGCACAGAAGTCCAACACCTTACCCTTAGACCACCGAGTCACCCATAGCTGCTAGAATTGTATATACTTTAGTGTTTTACTTTTTTTCAATCAAACAACTTACCTAGTAATTTTATAAGACATCTAAAAGTTTTTGACACTATACATTTTCTGATTTTTTTAAAAATAGTTACATATTTAACAACACGTTCTAAACTTTAAATTTCCATTTGATAAAAAAATACATAACTATAGATTAGAAAAATTTGAATAGCAAAAATAAGTAATTCTAATAAATCATTTGGCTCTCTGTCTATAGCAAATTTGAAGATTATAATACACCTGTATGTTATGATGATTTTAAAACCAAAAGAATGAGGCCAAAAAAGGTATTATAAAGGATGTGATGAAACTCCTTATTTAGAATTAGATCTTACTTTTTTTATCACCAAGTTTTACTTCTTGTTTAGGTTATACTCTTTATGATATTTAATATAATTGGAAAGGACGAGGAAAGTAACATTTTATAGATGATTTACCCACATTTGCGTGGAAGGAGAATGGAAAACCATTTAGGTAAAATCAACCTCAGTAGATCCGATTGAGATTCGAGCCCTGATATACCCGTAATTAACAGGCCAATCTTACACGAGAGTGACGCCTGAGACCATTTGACCACTCAAGTGGGTCTAAATTCTAATAGTTTAGCTATTTTAGATAACCAGAGTATTCTTTTAGCCCTTCAGGAAAGTTGGAAGAGTACAATGGAAATATTGGAAGGGTTCAAGTCAGATAAATAAAATAAAATATTTAGACCTAATTATGACAACCCAATAAATTGTAGTTGAATAAATACCAATATAAATACAATTAAAATGTTTTAAAATATAAAATAATATATAGGTACTATTGATATATTTTGCTACCATTTTTATTGTTGTAATTTATCATTCTAAATATCTTATTATTTTACTTTATTTTATTTTAAATAAAGCCATGTTAAAATAATGTATAATTTTATGTCATGTATAGTAACAAAAATTACCAGAATATAAAAAACTTAGCTTTTTCATATGTTTTGAATGTTTATTTGACCTTGCCAAGCTTAGTAAGTGTTCCGTATCTGTTTTCAATACTTTTTATACTAAAGTGGGGTTGTAGGGAGCGTGAGAAAGGGTAAATGTTTTTGTTTCAATTTTAAAAAACGTTAGTTATTTCTATATATGAATTATTCGAATGTTAATCGACTGTTAAGAAAACACACAGTAAGAAAGCTTGCTAAATAATTAATATCTTGAAGTTAAATACAAATAGCTTTGCATATTTTGAAACACAGTCGTGCAAAGGCTTGCTTTGTGAAACAAAAACAAAACATCATTATTCTTCTTGAACTTCTTACCTTCATAAATGAGTAAATTCTATCTTACATATATGATAAACTATACAGTATTAATTAATAATATTGTTTTGTCTTTCTATGCCACACAATCGTCCCACTGATTATTTAATTTAATTTATCAAAATATTTTGTATTTATTTTCTTCTTAAATGAATTTTATAAAAAGGTTAACTTGAAAGATTTAATTTCAGGTTGAAAGATATTTTTTGTATATTAATTCTTATTTTATTGTTATTTGTTTGCACGTGTAGATTTACTTATTTTCCTACACCCTACCCAACATGCCCCATGTCTCTTCCACACCCGTATATTTAATATTCGACGTCTTCAGATTGTGATGACAATTTTCTTTTTACTACAAAACTTTTTATTCTCAATTTTTTCCCTTTCATTTTTTTTTGTTTTATTTGGACACAAAAAGATTAATGATCTTGTGTTTTGGAACTTGAGGAGCTTTCAATGTCTAGCAAAGAGCGCAATTCTTTTTATTTAGAAAAAAAAAAGCCGAGTAAAAAAAAAAAGACGTTGAATTGAAGAAGGAAGAGTTTTGCGGGAAAAGTAGTCTCAAAAAAGGAAAAGGTTGATTTTTTTTTATCTCAGTCTAGAACAAGGGAATGTTTGGGAAAAGTTGATTGTTTGACGATGAGCTGAAGTGTCTTGTGTTATTTGAGGTTTGGAAAGTGACACTAACAATGTCTTTTGTTAAAGAATTTTGAAAGACCTGATATAAATAATACGAAATAATTTACACTAAATACTTTTAAGTTAAGGATAAACGTCAAGATTTTCTCACACATTTGATTTATGCTATTAGTCATTTTTAAGTTTTATAACTCATGGCGTATACAAACTAATTCAATAAAACTCTGTTTTCATATTTCACAGATATTTTTAATTTTTATTTATTTGACGTATTTATTTTGCACTTTCTGAATCGACTAATTATATTAGCCCACGAATTATAATCGCTTAGTCTAGAACATACACAACATCCATCCTCCGGTCATTCATTTATAACTGTGAAAGGAGAAACTCACTTTTCACCAATTATATATTTTTCGGCCATGCCAGGAATCGAGCTCGGGATGATTAGCTGTGTAGGCAGACATGCTACCGACTGAGCTAAGGTGTCAGACCACAGTCATTAAGTACTAGATATATACTAGTTCACTTAATATAGCTGAATAGTCAAAGTTAATTATAACAATTTCTGACAGAGATAAAAAAATGGTTCACTACATCTAATTACCAGTACGGACTATACGGATACTTACATTTAAGTGTTAAGGACAAAAAAAGGCTTGATTTAAATAAAATGTACTATAATCTGCGTGGAAGATGAATTGAAAACCCATTTAATAAAATTCACCTCCCGTACACCCAACTTAGATTTGAACCCAGATCTTATCATCACCGAAACAAATGAGATTGATACCTTAACCTGCTTACTAACAAATGGGGATTTTATAAATGTTATTAAATCTACTTTAAAGTGTTTATACGATAATGCAGGTAAATTATATTAATCGTCTTTGACAAATCATGCCATATTGACAGATTTGGTCAGTGTTGTAATTTTTATCAATTTGTATGTATTTTTCTAGCATTTTCTTACAATAGCAGTAAAGCCTATATCTATTGGTTACACATAAAATAAAAGTAAATAAAGTTATGCACTATTTGTATACCTCTCTTTTCTAGTTTTGTCTTTCATGATTTAAAAAAAAATTGTTTTATGAAGCTCTTGATGGCATTAGTGTGAACTGTGAACAAAATGAGGCCTTCATAAATGGTGGCAATACTCCGAATAAATATAAAGTAAATATTTGAATAAGATACGTCAGAACTTTATCTATTGTTAGAAATGTAATAGTATAAAATTAGGTAAAACAATTAATTCTTTGGGGACTGATTTATTGATGATTGGAAACCATGTAAATATAATATATTATCTGAATTCCGTAGCTGAGACTTTTCATGAAATTCTATTAAGCAGGTTGGCATGGATATTTCTATTGTAGTGAGGGTTTAGTGGGGAAAGTATTTGATTATTTCTTTTTCTCTTTAAAAAATATCTATATCTCACACAACTATTTATGTTGAATAAAATAATCTGCATGAAAATGTTTTTTGGTTGGATGGTATATATTACAGGCTCAGTTGTTACTATCCAAAGTAACTGTCAACTATTATTCTAATACAATTTCTTTGCGCATACGTGACGATTGTTATTCCACTGCATGTTGCTTTCATAGTTTAATTAAAATCATTTCTAGTTGTATATATCTTGTTATTAATCTATAGATTAAATCGGTCTAACTCTTTGACTTGTGAAGACACATTATGTTTTATTTCAAGACTTTCCAGAACAAAATAGTTTGGTAAATAGCTTCCCTTTTATTCAAAATCAAAGTTTCTTAGATATGATTGACCATTAAAATCAATGAGCCATATTTTTTTTACATCAGTAAAAATTCTTTTATTCAAAATAATCATGTAAAAGTACAAAACAATATAGGTCATATTTTTAAAATACCTAGTGTATATTTAAAAACTAAATCTAAATAAGGTAGATGAAATTATTGTGTGAACATAAAGATAATTTTAAAGGTATTGCTAAAATTGTCAAGGCGGGTTTCTATTATCAGATAGAAATAGCTCTTTCACTAGAGATTTTCAGGAGTTGCTTAAGCCATTATTATTTTAATGTCCAGATCAACTTTTTTTTTTCAGAATACATAATACCGAGCCTATTCAATATAATGAAAATCTGCTCTTTAAATGTGCTAAAAATAGTTTATTTACTAAGATGTTAATACATATTTTTGGAAAAATATAGATTGATAGTCGAATAGAGTCAAAACTTAAACGTGCAATTGCAAACCATGATCTTTTTTTTTATGCCGTAGGGGCTTATATATTATATTGGCAGACATGTCAAGTAATTTTTGGAATGCCATAGAGCATTGGTATTCAACCTTTTCTGTTCGCGTTTCTTCAGATATTAATTTTCTTCAACTATATACCCCGAAGTTGTTGGTTCTAAATGCATGCTATACATATTCTCTAAAATCTACATATAAAATAAGTCAAATAAATTTCATCCCAAATAATGAAAAATATAAGCTATATACTTAAATATATAGAATTGTGTGTATATAATGTATGTATGTACCCCTTAAGATGTCTTCGTGTACCTACAGAGGTACGCGTTCCCCACGTTGAATACCACTTCCATAAAGAAAACTCTCGCCTCTCTTCATCCCCTACCCTCGTCCTCATTTGATGAAACAATCTTATATCCCTGGGGCTGCCCATGTCACAGCTGTCCTGCAACCCTGGCCCCTACACACCTACCCTTCCCCTCCACGCACCCCCCTACATCCCCCTAGCCCACTAACTACTTCTTCTCCATCATCGTCTTCTATCTAATTGTTTCTAAGAGACGCCAATAATAATTAATTTCTTCTCTGTGAAAATGTTGTGGCTTTCCTCTGGAGGAAAAACAAAAGTCTCATCTTTTTCCTGTCTCTTGTCTCTTGACGAGTCCTTCCATGTTCTATGAAAATCTCTTAGCGTGTTTTGTTTTTTCATTTGGCGTTATTTTTAAAATAATTTTAAATAAAAGTATAACTTAAAAATTATGGAATATAATTAGTATATTTGTAAGATAATATTGGTATAAACACATATAAAATCAGATTAAATTTTCTTCTTAATTTTATTATAATTTTTAAAATATCGTTAAAAATAAAAAATATATAATTATATATTTATATCGTAGTGAAATTATTAAGAATATTATATTAGTAATATCACCATGTCATATTACCTATTCAGGCTATACGCATATAAATGATAGTTACTCTAATGGGGCAAGGATGAGGAAGGAAATACTATTTAGGTAATACACCCTCATTTGCTTGGAAGGAGAGTAGACCTGTCCGGGATGCAAACCCCGATGTCCCCGTATTCATCAGTCCAGTCAAAAATGAGAGTGATGTCTTAGACCATTCATTTACTGAAGCGGATATAGTAATGATAATCATTTAATTTAACTGAATTTTATGAATAATCTGGATTATTCCCTTCAAATGATTTAATTTAAAGTCGGCCTTATACTATACACCCAGCTCTTGGAACGAAATCTATCAAACCATTTCGGTTATAGTCCTGGGTACAAAAAAACATGCATACACAAATGGGGAGATAAATAATTTTAGGACCCACTTTTTTTGTTTCTGAGACGCACAAAACATCAACAGCACAAAACATCAACATTTATCTTAATCTCGAAGTAGAAAATTCTCTTGATTGTAACATTTTCTCTGTATGAGAAAATAAAACATTCAAATTCATTAAAACGAGGTATAACTTAAGATGGGGATGTAGGAAACATTAGTTAAGAGCTATGTTTTAGTAGCTTTTATAGCATAACATTTTTTTTGTTCAAAACAAATCAAATATTTTACAGTAGAAACATAAGAGTTTAATTTTCTTCACATTGTGATATCAACAGTTCTTGTATATATGTCAATGGTGTCCACGAATTTAATAAAAATAAACCTTTCTCTTCATTTAAAATGCTTGTCCTTTGATGCCTCTATGCTCTTTAAAATTATTCACCAACTTTATATCTCAATGTGAAGAGAACTAAATTCTATGTTTATATCTACAGAGCAATATTATATTTATTTTGGCCAACAATTTTTGCATATATGAAAAATACAAAAACAGTGGCCCCCTTCTCGCGTCCCATACCCCCTTACCTTAAAGCTCCGGATTTCAAACCTCAAGAACTTCAAAGAGGTACCAAATTCAGGATCTACTATAATTAATACTGATGCAGTGGGCACCCATTTAAGGCACCAGTAGATAATAAACTATGCATTTTAAGGTGGAATGAAAGGAGACGTGATAAAGGGCAAACGTTTTTTCAGTTTAAACGGCAAATTTTTTTTCGCCAAAATAAATAAAATATTGCAACAGTAGAAACATAATATAATTTTGTTCACACGGTGATATCAACACTTGTGGGATATATGTCATAGGCATGGTGGCATTATCTAACCAACTTTTTAAATTAATAATAAAAAAAGTTGTCATTAAATTCCAGAATAACCTTGACAGATATCCAAGAAATTTGGGGTCACCATGTGAATTAAATTCAATTTTATGTTTGTATTGGAGCAATGTTTTATTTATTTTGGCCAAAAAAGGTTTTGCGATAGAAATTGAAAAAAACACTGTTTTTTTCTCACGTCTGCTTCCATACCACCTTAAGTTCCTTCATCCTAAATAATATTTTAGTAATGTAAAAAGGCAAGTATATAGTTGATATAAAAATAAACATAATATCACAAGAGAAACGAAATATAAATATATCCGAAAAAGAATAAATGCATACACAGGTTCCCCATTAAAGTGAATGTCTGACGCCATCTTCCACCAGCTGCCATACTCCTTCACCATTGGTTCAATTTTATATAATAATAATTATTAGGCTACCAGTTTTTATGTGCGCGCCAGGCAGGATGATCGAAGTTCTTGTTTTCAGCGCACCGCAACCAATTATTTTCCACGGGGCCAAGCCATCAAGACGTGGACCGTTGGAAGCAACAGCTGACTATGTCACACTTGCTACTCTTGGGAGATCTGTAAAATATTAATATCACAGAATTATATATCTCATATAAAGCATTTCAATCAAATGTAATATTTTGTATGCTTTAATTGTTATTGTATATTATGTCTATCTCTGTTATTTAAAAACAAGTTTTAAACAAAAACCTAAATCTACATTTATTTAGGTTGTATTTATAAATTTTAGTATGGAATTTAAACAAACAAAATAATACTTGATAACTATTTGATTAAACAGGAATGCAGATTATATTATGTCTGTCAAGATTAAAGAATATTAGGACAAATGTAACATAGTGTAATTCCTGAACTACTAATGCTACAAAATCATATTAATATATTATTAAATTACCTTTATAAGGATTACATTATTATTAAAAAATATCTGTTTCATATTGTAGTGTATAAAAATCTAATATTATTATTATTAGCACCACGTCTTACTACCCATTCGGGTTATACGCACTTACGCTAATGTGTAATGGTAGGGTGATTGTGAGATGAAATGGAGGACCTACAGTTTAACGTAGAATCCGAACCACGGTGGAGGCCTGGCATTCCTCACATTCACAAGATGTCTTGTCAGAGGTGAAGGAAGGGTTTGGTAATCAGATAAATCTGTGCCGGGACCGAGGATTGAACCCCGGCCGCCAGCATAGAAGTCTGACACCTTACCCCTAGACCGCCAGGTCACCAAAAATCTAATAAATCATACAAATTATAGTACAGTGTCTTATAAATAAATAATAAGTGTAGTTCTAAATATTCTGATTAAATAATATTTTGCATTATTTAATAATTGTTAATAATTGTCAATATTTTTAAATTTTCATTTCCAAGAGCTTTATTTTGTGACTCTCAGAATGGCAGTCTACGTTCAGAAAGTATTAATTCACAATTATATATACTAGGATATGACACAAGCACAGTTATACTTTTGCAAATGTTGGAATGAATAATATTATTTGTCTTAATAAAATATGTATCTTAAACAGGTTACTAATAAATAAACTTACCGTCTGATAAATTCTGCTCTAGAGTTTGTAACATTCACTGAACCACACAGAGTTCCAACACAAGTAGCGTCCACAAAGTTTGTTGGTTGTTTTAAAATGGTAACGTTTCATATTTCTCCAAACGTACTATGCTTATTTTCACTAAAATTTACAAACAACCTTATTTTTTATAACTCAGGTTATCTAGATTAAATATTGAATATCCTGTAAGCCTTTATGTAAAATGTATACCTCTTAACTTCTGTATTTTAGAATGGCCTAGAGTGTCTAGCAATGGTACCAATAACACAGAGTGGCACACCATGGAAATTGGGGAATTTACTCCCTTTCTTCGACCTTAATTTTCTAAGTAATTTTAACAAATGTTTAAAACATAATAAATAAACTGATCCAATGCATGTGTGTTGAGTGTTTACTAAAAAAGTTTACCGTTATACTCATTAAAATTGATCCCTAAAATGTTCAATCAAATAAAAGTATAACATTCGGAAAACTACATTAACCCCCAAGAAAATATCTTGGTGCGCCACTGCAATAAAATATATTATTTGGCGCTAAGGTTTGGTGTTTTGTGGTAAGTAGTCTTGCAATGTTCTTGCTGAGGTAACTGATACAATTATTTACTAATTAAGTAGACGTTAGATAGTGCTTGATTAATAATACACGCCAGAACAAAATTAAATAATCATTTTTGGTACCATCTGGTATCGAACCAGAACCCTCGAAATCTTTAACCAACTTGAAATAATATCTATGTTATTATTCAAAACTATTAAATTGAAGAGACAGATTGTTAAAGAGTTCGTTCTCTTCATCGGTAAGATGCGGTAATACCACTGTTGCACTGAATATGTATCAGTGAACCAATCCCACGTAGCCCGGCAAGACAAATCGAACGTCAGGTGCTAATAAGTAACCAGCATCCCCCAGACACTGAGAACACCGGAATATGGAATTTACAACAACTACCACTGTATCGTCTACAACTACAATCCGTTTGACGTTATAACTTTTTTTCGTGATCGTTTCTTTTCAGGCATCACCTCGACAGTCTAGTTACAAATCTAGCTAAACGAAGGAGAAATGGTTTTGCAATTATTATTGTTTTAAATATTATAGTTGATGTGAATTTTTTTTAGATAACCACTTAAGTAAAGTACTCTCTAAGGAATTCTCACTGAAAGATTAGATGCATCATTTTGTTTGTGATGTTAAACAATGCCTATATATGAATTTCTATCAATCTCTTTTTTTAAATCTCTTTTCGCTACTAAGTAAGCTACCATTAATTTTAGGGTTAGATATTTAATTCCAAAAACTTCTCGATAAAGCCTTATAAAAACCAAATCCATCCCGAACGGTAAAATAATTTTTGCTCTAGAACGAGATTTAGACTGATGGCATGACAAAAATAAGAAAGAAAAAACAACTTTAACGGGCTTAATGGGTCATGAAATGTTGATATCCGTTTACATTTTAATTTCTATTTTTATGACAATCACAATACATTCAAGAGATAATAAAATTCAACACATAGTTACTATGACTGTCTTTTATAACAACTGTAGGATTAATTTAGTAAATTAGACATATTAAGCTTTCCATGACTTCTACGATTCAAATTAGTAGGGCCTAGTATATTTACTAAGTGATTCATGGGATTCGTGGGTGAAATGAAGATTTGGATTCATAATATAATGGAGTGAGTTGGAATTCATCTTATCTCTTGTAATAAGTCATACATATAATTGATTAAATATTATTTTATTATATGTATATTAAAAACTAACTAGGAAAATGCCTCATAAATAACCTTAAGTAAACTATCTATATATCTCGTTTATTTAAGGTTATTTTCACTCTAAACTGTACGGTGTTGTTTTCATAGAATGTCATTTTATATAAAATATAAACTTTTTTTGTGGCCAACATTGATAAAAATTTACTATATTATTAGTGTAATTTTATAAGTATTGATGATATAAATTAACATTGAAAGTTGTAGTAAACGAATTGACATATGAATACGTGAAATATATTCTATTATTATTATTATTATTATTATTATTATTATTATTATTATTAGCAACCCATCTTACTACCCGTTTGGCTTATACGCACTTACGCTAATGTGTAATGGTAGGGTGATTGTGAAATGAAATTGAGGATCTACAGTTTAACGTGGGATCCGAACCACGGTGGAGGCCTGGCATTCCACACATTCATAAGTTGTGATCAATACACGTCTTGTCAGAGATGAAGGAAGGGTTTGACAATAAAATAAATCTGTGCCAAGACCGTGAATTGAACCCTGGACCCCCAGCATAGAAGTCCGACACCTTACCCCTAGACCACCAGGTCACCAGGTACTAGTATATTTTATAGTTTAAGATAACGTCTTTCCTTTGAAAATTGACTATACTGTATACCAATTTTTAAGTAATCCTTTTGGTTATTTAAAAAAAATACTTAAAACAAAAACGAAATGCATGTACTTTGTTCAAAAAGAAATACTAAAAGAATTTAAAAAAAATGGTAGCCTGGTCCGTCGCTTATCCTTGCGTCGATATCTCCAAAGCTTGCGTGGTACAAATTACAGGTTAGCCCCGTCTGACAGTTATTAAAAACCTTTAAACACAGGGTATGGTTCTCGCCCATGCACGCTACGCAGTACAAGAAGGACGGTAACCAATTACAAAACTTGCTTCGCTCCAGGGAGGCGAACAACAAGATATTATTCTAGTGCCGATAAAAATAAGTTGACGGAGCAAGCAAGTCACGGAACTCAAAAAAGTGTGTTTGCCACAGTCTAATTTTCATCGGAGGCGCCTTGTGAGAAATACAAACATATATTTTTTGATGTCGACACATTGATAGAATTTTACTATTATTATTATTATTATTATTAGTTTGGTTACCTGGTGTTTTAGGGGTAAGGTGTCAAGACTTCTGTGTCGGGGGTCGGGGGTCGGGGATATGAATGAATTTCTATTTCCTGATTAAGAATGTTTGACTATGCATACTATTTTTTTTAGTTTTAATAGTACTATTGTACAAAATATTCACTAAATAAGCACTTTATAGGTGACTAGCTACGTTAAACTAATAGTAATAATTGTTTTAATGAAGTGCTCAAATTTCTGAAAATGTATACTAATATGTATGTTTATTAAAAGTGATTTTTATAATAAAAAAAGGGATTTTATTACTAAAATAATATTGGAATATGTAGCCCACACAATATAAAGACAGGATTGTGTCAAAACATAGCTTATACGTTTAACCTAAGACCACATCTAACATTGTCCACGCTAGAATACTCATATCTCGGAAGCAGAAAGAATCCATATTTTTATTACGAGGGTCAAGATGAGTAGACAGACAGGATACCGACTGAGCTAAAGTGTCGGACAATATAAATGTGGTTCACAAATTCTACCTTTCATTTGTATACCACAGCGTCCTCTAGCACCTGAGGGTGACATACACACATTCATTAATGAAAAAAGTTTGCTTTAGTGTTCCCTATTTCCCTATAAAGTTTTCACAGTAAGCTTTGAATCATCCTGTATATCGCTAGTTCATCGTTTACTGAAAATTCTTTGACAATTCTATTAGCTACTGAATTTACTATAATGTATTAATACTCAAAAGTCTGGGCTTAGCATAGGTCACGTTGAATATATTATGTAGTTCGACACATTAGCTCAGTCGGTAGCGTATCTGTCTATTGTGATAATGGTCCCAGGTTTGATTCCTGGAATGGTCGAAAAATTTATCATCAGTGAAATGTGGATTTCACCTTTCACAGTGATGAATTAACGGCCGGGGGTGGCTGTTGTGTCTGTTAAAGTGTGTTAATTTTAAAGTAGTATGCTGATATAATCAGTAGGTTCAGAAAGTGCACGTTAAATACCTAAAAAAAAATTAGATTATGTATTATGAACTTATTTTTAAAGTTAAGTTACAACAAAATTGGTGAATTATCTGCGTTTATTTAAGATGGGCATTTTATTTAAAATTATCAATTCGGCACCATTTAATATGTAAACTTTACATGTGACATCATTATTTATTTATTAATAGTATAATTAACTAACGATTGACGGACATTTGAGAACGATTAGCTAATAACAATAGATTTGACTAAATTAGAAGGAAATTTTGCCTAATTTTGTGAAATAATTATATAAAGCGTCACTTTCGCAATAAACTGGATTGCCGATAATGGGGGGGATCGGGGTTCGAATACATATCGTGTGTACTGAGAGTGGATTTTCATAAACCTTTTCTCCCTCTTTTTTTTTTATACAAATACGTGTACACTCTCTCTATTGCCCTCCTAATAAATACTCCATTAGCGTTTTCATTATATGGGCTTATATATAGCCCGAACGGGTAATAAGACGCAGTGTAAAAATAAAAGTAATAAATTATTTGGTGCATGACTGTAAGCGAATCGCAAGGTCCTATAATTACAGCGTGTTACACATCCTTTAGCGTGGTGCTGATATAACCTCTTACTTCGCCTCGGCCAAATTATACCCGTCATGCAACGGGACTGTTACATGCTACGATCTCAAACTCGATACGACGGGCCAACATGGCTCTTTCTCTTTAACTTCTTGCTAAAGATTAGTCATGGTGAGCCAATCAGAGTGATCCACTAGCTAGAATTATGGAGAGAAGATTGAGGGGGAATTACATTGTCACTCAAACACTGGTTAGTACAGTAATAAATGCAATATGTCTTGAAGGAAATAAGTGTAATCAACATCGAGTTATATACTAAGTGATCAAAAGTGGCTGAAGATTGTATTTCGACATGTTAAACATTTAAAAAAATTATGATTCCTTTAAGCAAAGAAGAAGTAGACGTGATTTAATGTACGTATTTCTTAAAGTTTTTATAATAAGAAACCTTTGAGGATAACTAAAGAAAATATTTAATCTGTAGATACGTTTAAGATATTTATCTACACATAGTAAACCAAACCCTTCTTGAATAATGGTCATGAGACCAAAGATATTTGAACATAAACTTAAAAAATATATGCAAAAATTAATTTTTAAATTCTGCTATGCTCATGACAAATACTCTAGAACTGTTTATATTATTATAATATAAAAAGAATTTAACGAAAAGTCTTTACTGAATAATTATTTTATTTGACCACAAAAGCATTTTGTTATAAAAATTAAAAACATACTAATTGGGTCCTCACGTTGCTATTAACCAACATTATTTGGTAAACCTTAAAGCTATTGCTGTCTACATATTGCTAGCCTGAAGTATTAAAATGCGTTATCATTGGTGCGGAAAAATGCTAAACGAAGGGCTATGGAAATAATAAACTTTGTCTAATTATTTAGTAGGCTAACAAATATGCACCTCAGGTGTTTTTTTACTAATATATATATATATATATATGATTTGTTTGTAAAGTTTACGTCTTAGACTGTTTGACCACCCGTGTGGTGACTACAAAATCAATAGACCTTTTAAACTGAAATTTTGCATTATGAACTAGGTGAAAACTGAAGATACACAAATAGGATTTTTTTTTTTACTTCTTTCTACATTACAAGCGTGAGTAGTTTAATTACGTGATTAATTTTTTATTGAAATTCTTCTCAAAGGAAAATTATCAACCTTGATCACAAAGGAATTTATAGATCATTAACTTTACCCAGGTAGCTCAGGGTTCTTCAGCTACTAGCTATATGATAAAAAATTATAATTATATAATGGACTTCATTTAGAAAAACTATCTTACTAAGCGCTTGATAAATATGATTAATTTATAGTTAGCATGTAAAAGTAAAAACTAATTAGACTTACTGTAATAAATGATAGGGTACATACGCATTTAAAGCTCGGACCTAATTTTTTATAACTTTTTTGGCCACAAAATGGAAAAATGAAAGAATGCATAGATCAAAAAAGATGGTGATACAAAACATGAAACTAGGCTGACTAATACATAATGTCCAAATAGATATATGATCTGAATATGTTAAGAGTTGATATTTCATTTGGGGATTTAAGTTTTAACTTCTATATGGACAATATTTTGAACACTTACCTGTTGGGGCTAGTAAAAAGAAAGAATGTCACAGCATAAATCATTGGTTATTAAAGGATTGTAACTAAATAAAATTAAAATTATTTTAGCATTCTTTACCGCATTCACCCCACTTGACTTTTTTTTTTACCCTTCTTACCCTTTTTAACATTATCATTCTTTTAATTTATTTTACTTGTTTATGCATTATAACATTTTTACCCTTTTTAACCTTTTTGACCTTTTTTCCTCTGTTTATTTGTTACAATTTATATTTCTTTTACTCATTGTAACATCTATACCCTTTTTATTTGATTTATAATTTACTTTTATTACATTTTTACCCTTTTTTACCTTTTCTAGCATTTTTAGTTTACCGTACCCTTTCTGACTTATTTTAACATTTTGGTAATTTTTGATATTTTAGCAATTTTTGCCCTTTTGGTATTATTGCCCCTTTTGATTAAACTTATATTTAACCATTATGACCTTTTTGCCTTTACTTTTATAACCTTTTACATTAATTACCTGGCTAAGCACTGGATGAATATTTTAGGTTAGAAATGTTAAAAAGTCGTAAAAAAGGACATAGGAGATAAATAGAGTAAAAAGAAGAAATTTGAATTTTTTTTTATAAAGGTTAAGAGGGTAAAAGGGTAAAATTGATTAAAATGGTATACATATTAAAAATTATAAAATTCTGGCCTCAAGGTGTACAGGCTCGTGCCCAAAGGATACTAATATTTAAACTTTAGAGCTCTGCTTGCGATAGATAACACACAACGCTCACTCTTCATTTTATTAATATAGATACCATAAGGTTCCTCCCTCCCTATTTTCGTATAACTATTTAAAATTTGAAATTATCAGACTTTTTTTGTTATTTGAGACAGTCCCTTAACCTTCTTGCTAAGTTTAAATTTTATACCACCTTACCAAGCTATTTTTTCAGTTAGATTTAAAAGTTCTGAACCTCCCTCCCTATTTGAACAACTCCAAATTTAAAATCACAAATTTTATGAACTGTTTTTTTTATTTGCCTACCTGAAAAATTTCAAATATATATCTTTTTAAAGGTTATTTATATATTCAGACCCACGAATACTCCAGAATTCTCAGATTAGACTTACATACACATCATTTTTCAAAAGTATCATTTTGAAATATTAAATGATATGACTTTCTTGTTTATTGGGGGTAGCCTCTTAAGCACCTGCCAGGTTTAAGTTTTATACCAATCTTTACGTTGTTTTATCTGTTTTAAAGTTTTGAAGCTCCTCCCATTTCATCTATTCCAACTTTGAAATCTAACTTGTTAATACATGTATGCATACCAAATTTCAATAACTGTATATACCTTTACAAATAAGATTTTTCCATATTTAACACCCCCCCCCCCCCCCCCCCCCCCCCCAAATCTCCAGTGCCCCCCTTCTCCATTTTCCTTTTTATAATATTATTTT